>CM076573.1:995584435-995831098 GCA_034641835.2 Pinus albicaulis | reverse complement strand
TCTTGGGGTCCTGAACAATCATTTCTCCTTCAATTTGATAAGCCTTCCTCTCTCAATACCAGCATGGAGTTATGGACACAAGGGTGTGATCATTCTCATGTCAACAACAATTTACGAGTGTAGAAAGTATGCACTCTTGGGAATTCTCTTCAGCAATTACTTTTACAATCTTTAGCATCTACTATCTACCCTTGAGACTGAAACTTGAGCTCAATTTATAGGGAAATGGAGGTAGTTTCAGTTCCATGAAGAGGGGGATGGATTCCTTTCATGAAGGTATTTGAGCTCCATGGAACAAGGGATAAGCTCCATGAGTGGAGGGATAAAGCTCAAACTGATCACGACTTTAGAAGCTTCCAGTTGGGAGAATATTTGACCAACTAGGCTTCTAGAATTTACTTTTTCTTTTATTCGAATTTTTACAGGGGTCTGCAGGTAATAGTAGAAAAACGTGCGGGGGTTGCCACGGTTTATAGACCAAATATCCGCAGACTCGCAGGAAAAGGATAGAAAAAGTGCATAGTAGACTTTTAAGTGTTTTATAGAGCTTTTCTCAAATTCCAAGACTTGATTCAGGAACATTAGGGTTTTTGACTTCTAAGGGAACATGATATAGGTGGTGGTAGACTCATATGAACAGTCAAATTTCATGGTGACAAAATAACGTGTAACAAATTCCCCCCTAAAGTGTGAAGTCTGAGGTTATTCTAAAGAGTGAAGTGCTTTATCATTCCGAGGATTGGATTGGAGACACCGGTCGAAAACCTATGAAAGAATTCCATGCATATATATATATATATATATATCATCACTGAGGTAGGCATTCCCATCAAAAGTAACTAAATTTTCTGGTACAGATATGGTTTCAATATTACATCAAAGTAGACACGGTATAGGCGCAACCATATGTCATGAGTATTCTACTGTATCATGAATAATAAAACTCCTCACAGCCTAGATGGTGGAAACTAGATCCAAGGTCTTGATTTCCGCTTCTCGAACCAGTATGAATCTATCCATGCGATTGATTGTGTCGAAGTCGTACATGGTAGAAACCACTTGATTACCAGTCAATGATGTGAACTGTTAACAAGTGTGAGAGAAACCACCAATAAAGACAATGGCTCTCAAAGTACTCCAGTACAATCCATGAAGTGTGAATGGATGATTTGCAGTTGAACGCCCATAAAATCATTCGATCGAAGGTCAATTATGCAACCTGTCATCAAAGGCAAGAAACCTACCATTAGGGCATGCAGGTCCCAAGGTACTGATAGGATTCTAGATCAAATTTCTAGATGATGAGCTAGCGTCGATAGAAAGTGACCCGTCGTAGGAAAGGCCACGACACGAAACCATTAGATCAATTTCTCAGGGATGGTCAACGTGAACGGAGACAAATGTTTGCAATGAATGGTTTATTTGAACTCTCTCTTGAACACATAGCAACATTGCAGATGGTTTGGCAGCATTTGACTTAAAGCTAATACCTAGAAACCGGCTGAAGACTTTCAATTTGGTTCGATTAACTATTTAGACAAAGGATTTCCCAACCCAGGTACAGGTGTGACAAAGTGTCATGTTCAAGAGTGGCATGTTGCTTTCTAAACAATTACTGGAATCTTTTTCTCTCTTTTCCCCCACCATTACTGGAAAGTACCTCTTTATTTTTGACAAGCTTGAGGAGGATAACATTTTCTTGTTTGTGTAAGCTCATCCTTCGGATGAGTCCATCTTAGTATTAAAATTGAATCCTAAGAAGTAGTGGTTCGATCCTGTTGTAATTGACAAGTCCTTTACTGTTAAATTTTAACGAGTCCACTATAGGAGAAACTCAACGTTTTTCAGTTTTAGGGAGTTAGAAGAAAAACATAAGTAAACTACATGGTTGTTATTTTTTGTAAATTTAGTCTCTCAAGTCCGAAAAAGGATAAAATAATGCAAGAGAGAACTCTATTGACCATGATTAGTCAACGTATACATTTTTCGTAATTCGTATATTTCAGTCTGGAAAATGTGTAAACTTATACTGAAAGGACGAATGTTCATTTACTTTAACGAGTTCAAATAGCCAAGTACTCGGCGATCTTTTCATATTTCGAGAGTCTGAAAAGGGCTTAAAAGAGAACTCCAGGGTTTCACTTTTTCGTAATTTTAAAGAGTCCGAAAAGTGATAAACGTACACTCAGTGTCAAAATAATTATTTTCACCACAAAATCATGTATCTTGCACAAAAAATCGAAAGATTACACATACATGTTTCCAAAAAAGTAAAAATATTTAAAAAACGACCTTTTAAAGTGAAAAAATAAATAAAACAATAATATTTTATTCATTTAAAAACCATAAAAAGGGTTAAAACAAATCATTTTCACCTTTTGTGTTCAAAGCAGTGTATTGAGAGATTTTGGCTAAAAAAATTCTAGAGAAGATATCGTGAGAACAAACCGTCCATTTCTCAAATTGTCAGAACCAGGTAATCCACATCATCCTTAACTGCATTTCTATCCATTTCATTTTTCATTTTGAGCTTTTATTACATTTTTTAGGATAATTTAATGTTTAAAAATGTGCTCTCGTGGGTTTTCCGGTCATGCATGCGATAACTGCAGACCCCGATAATTTTTTAATGAAAAAACTATCAAGCTGTCGCGGTTTTTGTGTGGGGCGCGTGCGGAATTTTGCACTGTCTCCTCACAAAAACTAGGGGGGGGGGCGCCGTGAACGTTTTATAATTCAAAAATTCTCTTAAAAATGGTTCAAGTTTTGCATCCAAATGGTTTTTAACTTTCAAATGTGTTGATTTGCAGGTTGTTTCAACATGTTGGAGTGGCGAGAATATGAACATGAGGCTATAGACAATGAAGCTATGGATGATCCTGCAACAATGCGTGTGCTGAATAATTGTGGTTTATATAAGTTCTGGGCTATCCAAGGTATGAAAGCACAAGTAGAGTTGATGACATGACTCATAAATGAATGGGAAGTTCAATACTAATGCTTTATCATTGGTGACCACCGGCTCGAAATCGAGCTAGAGGACATTGATTTCCTTACTGAATTGTCCTAGAGAGGAGGAAACATATCCTTCTTTTGGGCTAGACAGGGAGGTCTTCTCATCGCCAACTACAAAGAACAGTATTGCAGTGATGAGGTAGACTTAAAGGATATTCACATAGATATTAAAACTATCTTGCGATTAGATCTCAAAGTGATAGCATTTACAGTAACCAGATTGTGTGGGAGTGCAGCTCCGCATGTGGCCACTAAATCCCAAATGCAGACCACAGCAGTGTCTCAGAGGAACCATTTTTAACTGGTGCAAAGGATTATTGGCCAATATGAAAGGCCAATTAACTAGAGCAAAGAATGCAAAGTTGAAAAAATTTGGTTATGGCGCCATTCTCATTTCATTTGTTTTAGAGAGAATCCCGCTTCTCGCTCCTTAGCTGATTCCAGTAGATCATGGGGAACCTTGGGAACCTCGTATGGTACGGTGGGTGGCATTAATGGCTCGCCATGGTGGCAATGGAAGTTCAGTGGTTCGGTTTACTCCGACATACTTTATGTGTCTTAGGAACCAAGTCTTCACCATCGAAGACTTCTCTTATGCAGGAATGGATTACAAAGGTGATCCTAATATGTCTTTGCCTCCAGGGGCACAGTGGGACAAGACAGGTAATTGAATTATTTTGATGTTTTTAATCTAATTTTTATTTGTTTTTTATCGTCCAATAATCACAAAAATATTGAAATGCAGATTTCGGTCCACGACGACCAGCTACACTTCGCCGCTTTGATAGGCGGCAAGCACAACCTATAGCACCTCCACATGATCAGGCAACATAGATCCTAGCAGATATCGAGTACAACCTTGAGAGTTTGACCATAGAAATTCCTGAGACAGGAACAAATGATATTCCTCTCAGGCTTCAGAGACACGTGACAGGTGTTCCAGGACCATTTAGGAGATTTCTGCGCAAAGTGGCGCGTGCTATAGTCTATTACCATGATCATCATCACAGATAGTAGATGATCATTGTAGCTCGACATTTTTTGTTTTTTTGTATCAGTATCTATTAGATCATAAGGTGTTTGAACCTATGATCATAGACGATGTAATATTTTTTGAAAACAAAGCTATCTATACTAATGAAAATACTAATTTCTCTGAGTATCTTGTTCAACATGGATTGAATGTTGTTTTGGTTTACTATGTTAATGTTGAAAATGTCTATTTTGAACACAATTAGCTAATGCATCAACCAATGTGTTTAAATTTCATGAAATATGTTGATATTTGATATAATCAAATTGTCGTTCTAAGAGACGAACCTTCAAAAATAATCTTAATAACACTAGATTTCTAATCGCATAAACCCTGTTTAAATGTAATACAATGAGTTGTGAATCTAACCTAATGATCAAATGTCGAATAGAAAATGAAATGGCATCAAATAATAACTCAATGACTGTGTTATATTCTGCAATATTATTCGTTTTTTGACCAAGGCATATCCCATGAATAGAAACTAACTCATCGATGATTGAATAGATAACCCAAGCTGTGGAAGAGATATTCTGTGTACTACGACAGGCGCCATTAGCAAAACCAATGTATGTTTGAAGGGATGTCGACATCTGCAATATCAAGAGTAATCAATATAAGCAGCGATAGTAGTAACAACAGAACTAATCTAGGCACACTTATCTAATCTAAGTCACACTATTCTAAAAAGTAACTATTGTACAAGAGAGATCTTCACACGAAAGTCAAGCATAATAGCTCTTAAGATAAATACCATTTATGGGCTTATCTAAAGAGACCCCGTCATAATCAGTCATTTCATAGGCTCCTTTTGCAAGCACACGCTTGAAAATGTAGGGACCATGCCACATCGGTTCGAATTTTCCAGCGCCTAGCTTATCATTAGCTTGATCGTATACTAAGACTAGGTCACCTTCTAAAAAAACATGAGGTTTAACACTTTGATCATATTGAGCTTTCACATGCTTCTTATGAGCTTCAGTAGCTAATTCAGTGATGCGCCGAGTCTCATCTAATTCTGCTAAGTACAAAAAGTGTTTTTCCTCTTCATAGGTAGCTGGTAACAACTCAATGGCTAATTTGAGTGACGGTATTTTGCATTCAATGGGTAACACAACTTATAAACCATAGACAAGTTGAAAAGGAGTGAACCCTGTAGCAGTTTTTGCTGAGGTTCGATATGCCCATAGTGTTGAAAAAACATGGTATGCCAATTCAATTTGTGAGTTCCGATAATCCGTTTAATCATGGTGGTTAAAATCTTATTGACGGCTTCAACTTGACCATTAGCCTATGGGTAATATGGAGTAGAATTATCATGGCGCAGGCCAAGTTGATCAAAAATTTCAGTCATCGCAATATTTCAAAAATGACTCCCATGGTCTGTGATAATAGCTTGAGGTACACCAAAACGAGCAATCACATGATTGAATACGAAAGTAGCTGCAATTTTTCCATATGTCGTGAATGTAGGCATCACCTCGACCCATTTGGTAATGTAATCTACAACGAGAATAATATACCCATGCCCCATGGCTGAGTGAGGGTTACATGTAATGAAATCAATGTCCCATTTCACAAAAGGACCAATAGCAATGATTGGGTGAAGAGGAGCTGGGGGTGCACGCATCTTTCGATCAAAAATTTGGCAGTTGTGGCATTTTCAGACTGCAATAATACAATATTTGAATAATGACGGCGAAAAATAACCAGTACGCAATATCTTTTGGGCTATGGAAAACCTAGACCTATGACCACCACATGCTCTAGAGTGGCAATCATTCAAAAATCTTTCAGCCTCTTCGTGAGTTATACAACGTCGAAAAAAAGAATCCATACCACGACGATAAAGAGTGTCTCCAACAATATTGTATTGTTGGGATTGATATCGAATTCTCTGTTGATTTGAACGTGAAATATCTGGGTGAAAGCTTTGGGTTTGAAGATATATAATGATATCTCCATACCATGGATATAATGTACTAATAATAAATAAAGATTCATCTACGATTGGATTCTCTACCATATTTTTTTTCTCAGTATTGGGAAAGTCACACATAAGCTCTGCAAACACTAGTGATTTCTTTGATTTATATTTTTTGAATTCTAAATCAAACTCTTGTAGGATAACAATCCATTTGGAGTATTTTCCCCCGAGTAATTGTTTTGTCAAAATATACATCATCGAGTTGTAATTAGATATCACAGTTGTTTTACGTAATAGTCTGTAGTGACGAAATCGTTGGACAACTTGCACTGCTGCCAATGCCAATTTATCTACATGCGAATATTTGATTTCCATCGGGTTGAGATTCAGACTTAGATAATATATCACATGCTCATTGTGAGATTTATCCTCTTGAACCAGAACCATTCCATTGGTGGAATCAGAGGCAGCTAAGTATAAAAAGTAGTCCTGGTGGTAATTGGGTGGATGCAATAATAGTGCATGGGTTAATGCGTGTTTTAGTGCATCAAAAGATTTATCAGCAATCTCATCCCAAATAAAAAGAACACTTTGTTTCAACAACCGGGTAAAACCTTTTGTTAACTCAACATAGTTCAGGATAAACCTACATAAAAAAGTTGCTTTCCCTCGCAAACTTTGGAGTTGGCAAAGTGTGGAAGGAAGAGGTAAGTTGATGATGGTTTCAACCTTTGAGAGGTCGACACAAATGCCATCTTTCGAAACAATTAATCCAAGTAATCGTCCTGATTGTACACAAAAAACACATTTGTGTGGGTTCAATCGAATTTTTTAGTGCCTACATCTCATGAATATAGCTCGTAAGTGTGTAGGATGATCATTTTTGCGTAAAGAATGAGCAAGTTAATCATCCAGATAATGTTGTACAATATGTTTGATACCGTGAAAAGTATAAGACATAACTCTTTGAAAATTTGCACTAGAATTTTTTAATCCGAAAGGTAATTTGCAATAAGAAAATGTGCCCCAAGGACATATAAACGTTGTTTTTGGTTGATCGATAGGGAGTATGTTGATTTGATTATAACCAGAAAATCCATTCATAAATGAAAAAATTTCATTTCTGGCACAATCATCGATAATTTGGTGGGATAATTGTCTTTTGGGCATGCTTTATTAATGTCCCTATAATCGACGCATACTCGTATAGTCCCTTGTTTTTTCGTAACGGGAACTATATTAGATACCCAATCTGTCAATCGACTTGGATAAATAAATCATGCTTGCAATAGCTTTTCAACTTCAGCTTTGATAGCAGCAGTGTTTCGTGGATGTATTGGACGTAATATTTGTCTAACAGGCTTAGCATCCGGGATGTCTTAATTTCATGAATGAAAATCTTAGAATCGATTCCTTGCATCTCTTCGTAAGACCATGTAAAAATGTCTCGGAATTCTTGAAATAGGACTTTGTATGTGTTAATCTCTTCAATCGTACAAGAAGCGCATATATGAATGTTTTCAATAATTCCAGGTTTAACTAATATGTCAATAGGAACTGTTGTAGAAATATTTCCCTAATTAGTCTCAGAAATGTGTAATCGAAATGGGATTAAGTGGTTATTTGACATAATCAATTGTAAAAATAGACGAAAAATATTTTTCAAACTTATCAAGATCAGGTAAAAACGAAGATCTATGATGTAGATCATCCCAGGTTAATTCATCCGATGACAAAATTTCTCGAATACTCTCATCAATATGAAATACATGTTGAAAGGGATCGGAAAAGATGTCAACACTGAGCTTGATAGAAAAGAGGATTCTTCGGTGATCACATTCATTTGATCAAGAGTAGTTGAAAGTGTGTTAGAATACCACTGCATTGCTACATATGCCATTTCAAAAGGACTCAAAAGCATCTTGCCATCGAAAGAGTCTAATTCTGATTCTGAAGGAACTATCCAAGTGTCATCGAATGGTATAATGCTTGATGAGATCATATTGATTTTGGCAATGGTAATCGGTAAATTAGGTGGAGGTATAGAAAAAGTTCCCATCAAAGCGGAACCTTGAGTAATCCTACACCAACATCTTCGTATGGGATAGTCATTTTTCCAACATGTTGGATATTGTCTATAGAAGCAGGGTCTGATGAATAATATGACAACTGATCGATTTTCACAATCTTTCCTTTATGAGGAAACATGATTAACCGTAAGATGAATGAAACGACAGCAGTCATGGGATAAGGCCAACTACGACTCAAAAGAAGGTTGTAATCCAGAGGGGCATCAACAACTTCCACATTTAGATTAACGGTTTTTCTTTCTGCTTCTATAGGTAGATCTTGGAGTATTCCGTAAGGATGAAATCCTCTTCCATCAAAGGCTTTAAGAATTGTCGAAGATTGGTTGTGTTGCGGAACCAAGATTTTTCCAAAAGTTTAACGACATTATGCACGTGGATGCTCCCTCAGCAATTACAGTACGAAAAATTCGTCTGGATTTGACTAATAATGGTATCTGAAAATCCATTTGATGAGGGAGTCTCGATGTAAAATTTTCTAGATCAAAGACCATGAGGTTAGAATCCTGAGGATCGATAGCTCCGATAGCTGATAATAGTAATTTCCTTTGTGCTGGACACGATTGTAGCATTTCTAAGGCCAACATTGCTAAAGGGAATATCGCCAAATCTTCAACAACGTTGTAATTCTGAGCAGCTCTCGCATGTGGATTGAAATCCAACTTTCGAAGTACACCCTTAGCAGGCGGTTTAATCACTAAATCAGGATTAGGTTTCTCGATTTGAAGTGGTTCGGAAACTGAAGGAGATATTAACTGGGTTTGACTAGAATTTTCTGTCTCTTTACCAGTTACAAGATTTTTAATTCCATAATCTTGAGATCACGTCGCAACCATAACCTCAGACATCATTAAAATATCTGCCGATGAATTTGAAGAAGATCCTATCATTTTACTATCTTGAGTAGCAAAATGATCCTTCAAGACAACGGGTGTGGGTGAACCTTTGACAAACTTGGTAATTGCTACCTTGAGGGTTCCCCCCAAGCGGTAAATTACTACCCTGAGGGTCAAGGTTAGGAATATTTCTAGACATCATGTATACTTGTTCTGCGTTCAAATTTTTGGTATGAGATTCGTTGGGACTAGGTGATTGTACTAGTTTTTTAGGAGATGGAGATGCTCCTGAGAAAGTACCAGAAAGCGACTGGTATCCTTAAGGAACAAATGGACCACCATACAAAAAAGTTTCTGGTGATGAAGAAAACATGGATGAATCACTAGACATGTTTAATGATGGTCTGTAATTACCTCTAGGTATGGCATAAAAAGGAATATGGGGTGGCGAATAGTTGAGGCTAGTATTATGCAAAAAATCAGTTAACTAAGAATACCAAAGATCTTGTTTGAAAGGGCTATAATAGTAAATCGATTCACTTGGCCTTAGATCTAAATATTCTTGATTTGAATGAAGTAGAACTTCTTCTTTTGTGTCAGTAATCTCTTCGATACTAATGAGGCCAGGAGAAAGGTTCTCAGTGATGCGAAACTTCACTCATGGTGAATGAGGATGACCAGGGGTTCAGGTTATGAACACCGAAACAGGCTTAGATGTAGCAGGTTCAGTTTCAGGTTCATAAATTTTAGGTTCAGTAGCTGATATTTCACTAGTTGTGGAAGCAAGTTCAACTAGTTTAGAAATTTCTAGTTTTCTTTGATAACTTTCTACTGTTTGAGGTTGATCTACTTCGTAATAAGGTTGTATTATTACTGATGTTTCCTCTTGTTTAGTTGATCTGGTCCCTGATGATTGGTATTTTTCATATTTAAGCTTTTCTAATTGACTTGGTCTATACTCGGGGGGTTTCCCTGCATTCTATGGGAGTGTCTTGGTAATTCAGCAACGGTTAAAAATTTAACACACGAAATCAAACAAAATGTCAACAAAATAGAGCTAAAGTCGCTAAGGAAACAATAAAATCAAACACACGCCTACAAAATCTAAGAGACAATCCACACACAAATAATATGGTTCCACACTAAAAACACTAGGTGATGAAATCCAACGTCGTAGAATTCTAATGTGGAAAACTTGGCGGTTGGAGTAGTTACCCGGACAACCTGCTTAATGAAACAATCCAGTGCAAGTCCCTCCACTTATACCATCTCGAAGCGAAGAGTACCCTCTGGAAAGTCCAAGTGAGTCTAGCCAGCATCTGTTCCAGGTACAGTGGGACCTTCCCTCCACCGTCACCTTGGGAAAAATCCTGAAGATTATGGTCACTAAGGTCACCAATAGGAAAAAATGTACTTGGGGGACCAATCTATGATTCGATATACATGCAAGGGCAGAGTATCAAGCTCAATCCCCTTGAAGGCTCCTTGATATGGTAAATCCAAGGTTTTCCAGGCTCCTTGACAATGTTTAATTCAAGATTTACCATTTGTATTACGTGTACATCTGTTATCTTTCCCAATGAGATAGGTATATTACCTCACTAGTTCCGACATGATCTCGTGCTTGAATATTTTAAGAAGAGCTTCCTAGAGCACAAATTCTACAATTGGATTTTCCTACCGCAAGATGCTACTTGTTTGTTTGAACTATTTTGGAATGTTAATTACAACCTGTTCCAAAACACTAGCCTAAGCTATGTTGGTGGAATGAACCCTAGAAAATGTAAAATATCTAGATTGATTTTATTAACGCGTTGTTTTTAATTTGGCTGTTTCTTAAGACAAAAGGTATGGAGTTGAAACTTCAATGATGTTTGTGACCCGACTCAAAAATACGCTAAATGCATCTAAATGAGAAGTGCAACTCTTTCTTTTCAATGAATCTTATTAAGGGAAATATTGAGAGATTTAACAATTTCCAAAGCAGCAATTCTTTCATTCATAAACAAAATCTTTGAAAATAAGATGTTTTTTTAGAGAACTCAATTTGCAAAAATGATCAATTAATATTTTGAAATGAATTTACTTGAACAATCAGATCAAAAACTACAAATCAATAAAAAAACCATTTCCAAAAATAAACAATATCTAAAAACTATAAAAACATAAAATTCAAAATCAAAGAAAAATATAATTTTGAAGTCTATCTAGAATGTTTGAGGACGTTTTCTCCTAGTTTGTGATCAGACTAAGAAAAATTTCTACTTATCTCAGTAGTAATGAAAACATCCAAAAATTCTTTGGTGTGATATCAGGCTTTAGTAAGATAAAATCTCTTCCAGATTTGCAAATGAAAAAGGAATCAATTTTCATAAAAGCAAGGTTTGCAATGATCTTAATGGCTCGTAAAGAGAATATCACCATACAAGTAAGTTGAGGTAAATTGAAGGTATCTGTATGGAGCAGACATAGTATGTAAAGGTCCACTTATAAGACGCAAATAGGATGATAAATCACACAAAGAAAAAATTATTAAAAATAAATTCACACCTGATTTGACAAATTAAGAGAGATCAACAAACACAAAGAATCAAAGATTCTGCCTCTAAAAAAGAGATTTTTTTTTTTTTTACCTCTGCTACTTTCTTATTTAGATTGAGGGTAATCACATTGTTAAAAGAAACTGTTTTAGAGGCTGCCACACTATTTTCTACTTAAAACCGTGGAGGCAAGGAAAACTTCAAATAAAAATAAATAATCGCTTTTCTTTTTTAGGGATTCTTAAAATTTATCTACCCAACCCGTTCTCGCATAAGTCAAAATCAAAAACTCTCTGCAAATTCAAAGGAAAAATAAAAGAGAAAACCAAGTTCTATTCCCCAAGATGGTCGCCATTTTGTTTATGCGATTAATCCTCTCAGTGATAAGAGTGATCTCCTAGTATTCAACGAATAGCTAGAAACAAACATCCATTTGGAAACCCTTAACCTCTCTCGGATTAAATACATTTCAGAATTATTATAATAAATTAGAGAGGACATGCCACTACCTTGAAATCCAACGTTTGATGCAATCTTTTATCCAGTCGCTCCAAAGTGGCTTCTTCAATAAGTAGAACCTGCAATCAAAGACAAGACAAAAGAATCAAAGCATCTACAACATATAATAATCAAGAAAAGCTAACCCAAATTAGTGATCAAGGAGTCTAATTATTGATGTTATTTTAATAAGGATAAGAAAAACCCAATGAGAAAAAGAGATCCATATGTATTATCTTGAATAAAAAGAGTAATCTTACAACCTGATGTGTTGATGTCATACAAATTTCTCTTGGGGTCCTGAAAAATCGTTCCTCCTTCATTTTGATAAGCCTTCCTCTCTAAATACTAGCATGGAGTTATGGACATAAGGGTGTGATCATTCTCATGCCAACAACAACTAGTGTAGAAAGTATGCACTCTTGGGAATTTCTTCAGTAACTATCATGTATGTCTACTTAGCATTTACCCTTCAACCTAAAGCTTGAGCTCAATTTATAGGGAATTGGAGGTAGTTTCAGTTCCATGAAGAGGGGGATGGATTCCTCTCATGAAGGGATTTGAGCTCCATGGACCAAGGGATAAGCTCCATGAGTGGAGGGATAAAGCTTGAACTGATCGCGACTCTAGAAGCTTCCAGTTGGGAGAATATTCGACCAACTATGCTTCTAGAATTTATTTTTTCTTTTATTTGAATTTTTACGGGGGTCCGCAGGTAATAGTAGCAAAACGTGTGGGGGTTGCCATGGTTTATAGACCAAGAATCCACGGACCCGCAGGAAAAGGCTAGAAAAAGTGCGAAGGTAGACTTTTAAGGGTTTTATAGAGATTTTCTCCAATTCCAAGGCTTGATTCAGAAACATTAAGGTTTTTGACTTCTAAGGGAGTATGATATAGGTGGTGATAAACCTATACAGACAATCAAATGTCATGGAGACAAAATAATGTGTAATAGGGAATCCTAGTAGACCCTCCAACAATAATCACATCATGAATGGAACTCTTGTTTCGTCTAGCAGGAGGTAGTCGTGCAGGGTGTGCTTGGAGTTGAAGGGCACCGACATATTAACAGATTTTGATGTTCAGATAATTCATGCTCTGCAACTCAACATAGAAAAACATAAGCACCAGATGGCTTAATATTTTATGGGTCTTGAAATTTTCTTGCAGTGATGAAATCAATTATATCTTTGTAAATCACTTCCTCTAATTTGGGATGAGAGGAAAAAGGCCAAAAGAACCACGTTAATGTAGTGAACGTGGTGTCTTTTCCCTCCAAGATGAAACAAATGACGATGTCTCGAAGAAAATATTCTGTCACATCGTCATCATTTGGTACTATGTTGGTCATGATCGTTTGGATGAATATGGAAAAAAGGTCTTGCTGAATGTATGCCAGAGTGGCAACATCCATCATCTCCCATATTCGTTGTTAGATGAAATCTGTGTCGAAGTCCTGCATAACCCTAACGACTTTGGAGAAGGGCTTCGGAGTTGAGCTTCTTATTGATCTTCCAAAACAACGAGATCGACGACGTGGCTTTCTTTTCCAAGAGCTCCATGGTGACATCGAAACCCCAAGTGAAATCTGTAACAAGAAGGGTCACGTCTAGAGAAGTCGCTTCAGGTCCTACCTTGAACGCAACCTTGTAAATCGTATCGAATGCAGATCATTGTAGAATGTCCTGCAAATCCAAGCACCTTACGGTCTCACTAGCATGGTGTAGAATAAGAAGAAGTCGATTTATGACCTCTCCCATGACTTTTACATTGAAATTTGGTAGGGAACCCGAGGTGAAGGGGTAGCTAGCAACGTTCTGCTATAGCCTCTAGGCATCGTCGTCTGCATTGAAGATCCCTCTGCCCAGAAGATGTTGGAGGATGGCCGTGAAAGGCTCGCCCTTCTGATAATTATAGAATTGCGTCTTAAGAATGTGCTCAACACTCCAGGATTGGCGGTTACAACCATTCAAACACCCCCCAAATCCAAACCCCTCCTGTAGGCTTAAATATCTGTTAATTGCGGTCAAAATATCTTTTGGCAAACACTATTTTTTTTAATTGTTTAAAAGTTGTTTTGGGTTGGGTATAGTTAAAAGTTGCTTGGAGGGAATTTAATTTTCAATTTTTTTTAAAGTACATTTGGATTTTTAATAATTAATCTTCTTTTATATTAAAAAAATAAAAATATTTAATTAATTAAAAATCATTTTAGTTTATATTTTTAAATTAAGAGTATTTTTAATATTTATCAAGAAAATCAAAGTGGCTCTTGGATGGAGTATATTTTCAATATTGTTTAATGTTCACGTATTTGAAGGATATTGCCAATTGTGTTTAGTGTTCAAGTTAACGTAATAGAATGAATAATGATTAACCTCCTAGGTCACAAAATAGTCACCTCCCTCACTCCTCAAACATTTAGAGAGGACGAAGCTAGTGGTAATTATTAAAATTATATAATATGAAATCGAGTGAATGTCACTTGAGATAAAATAATTGAGAGGCATTGCAACGAAAAAATTCCATACCACCCTATGTATTCTCATGATCCATAATTTATTACCAAATCCTGTATGAAATAGGTGTCACCTCATGGAGAACTTTATAATAAATTGGTGTCACCTCATGGAGAACTTTGATCTACCCTCATTCTTCTGTTTAAGTATGAGCTCCAAGAGAACGATGAAAATTTCCTCTCAACACATTCACAGTGGTAGATATCAGAACCAACCTACCAATATAATGTTGGATTAGTTAAGGGAGTAAAACATATTATGTGTAGATTGAAAAAATGTAGGGACTTTATTAGAGGCTATGGAGAAGTAGAGGAATAATGCAATCATGTCATTGATGATGGTATGAAGTTGAACTGTGGGAGACCTTTGTGGTCCTCTAGAATCCGGAATTGAAGTCGAAATTCTTGGAAATATGATAAAAGTTTATGTTGACACCTCAAATAGTAATATTTCATAGATAAAAGAAAGTATGAAGACCCATAATATTAACATCTGTAGTAGGCTGCAAATAATTTTTGTGGACCAAGGGATAGATGGCTTACACATCCATCATATTCAAGCGGGTATAATCGATATGAAGTCCAGAATATCTAACAAATATGGTGCACCTATTGCAAACCAAGCTCAACAATGCCTCTTGTTGTCCCACCTAGAAGAAACTATATATTCTGCTCAACTACTCATCAACAATCAAGAAGATCCATAGGTACCATATTATAAGCACTATGAGAAGAAAGCAAATTTTTTTGTCTTTGTCTTTATCTTTTAGTTTAAGTTTGTTTGTTAATAATGAATAGTTATAGGGAAGTTTGTATGAATGGTGTTGCAGGACACAAATTTAGCAAAAATTAGTGACGATCTAAAATATGACTCGACAAAAAATAGTTGAATAAAAAAAAAAAATGAACTAGAAAATCTCAAGAAAAAAATTTGACTTTTCCACTACATCCACCAATTTTTTCAAAAAATGGCAAAAGGGAGTATTTTTGGCTGAATGACTCGTTTCAGGTAGATCTCACCAATTGATTAGTGGATTATGAAAATATTATTTAACAGTGAATTAATGAAACCAATGGAATTCATTGCAAATATTTTGATGCCCATCTGATTCTTTAGTTTAAAGGAGTAAGCTACTATGTCATACACTAGAGCTTTGTCAAGCGCTTGGATTATTAGCTATGAATCAACAATTTTTATACACACTTTAGATACTGGTTTGTTACATTAATCTCACCATATCCAAAATATTATACGAGATGAACATTATCTAACAAGGAAAAATGATACATATGAGGATGTCATAGTTCACTTACTATTTCCAATAATCACCACAATAGCACTGTCGAGCTTTGAAATGTTAGAAAGAATTGGCACCCTGACACTGACAAATTTATTTGCAATATGGTAGAGTGGAAAGCACCACATACTCAAAGTTTATGATGACCCAGATAGGTGTCCCAGGTTTGTATTTAAAAGACCAATTGCAAATGGCGACTTCTCACCGTGTTGACAATAATATTTTTCTTTGGCTGCTCCTTCACAACATTGTGAAAATCGCGTGAGAAGTATAGCCTAATACCTTTCATTATCTCAAAAAATATCTCCAACTTTGCAGAAAGTTTATCTCATAGAGATATAACCTTTCTCCCAAAAGAAAAGTATACATCTACTTATTCATCCCAATATAGCTACATCTAAGTCTCTTTTTGGTTTCTATACTTTTCATACTATTTCAATATTGTCCCACCAACCAGTTGGAATGTAAATATTCTAATGCAACACAAGATTCGGTAATCATAGGGTTCAATTTAGAAATGTGGACCAAATTTAGAAAGGTGTTCTATCACTTTCTCTCCTAGCTCCACATTGGAATGGGCTCTACAAACACCCAACAAAGACTTCCACATAGCAATGTCAAGTTCTATTGGCATTTTATTGATAAATTCATGCACCTTGTCGAGGCACTAAGTTCAACGAAGAATGGAAACGATACAAAAATAGTGCTCCATTGCAGGTGTAAGGTGGTAGTTTGTGCTCATGGAATTGAAGTATCGTTGACCTTCATTGACTAGGTTTGCATGGCAACATGCAGAGAGAACACCAACGTATGTGACTTGGTTTAGCTTTGTGTTGGAATGTTTCATTTGTTCAAAGAGATTGAGGGTATTCTTGTCACATCCATGCATGGCATCTGTTGCAATCATTGCATTCCAAGGGACCACATTTCTTGTAGACATTCTATCAAACACTTTACTTTCATCACCTATGTTGCTACATTTTTCATACATGTCTATGTGGGCACTCCCAAAAAATACATCAGACTCAAATCTGATTTTAACTATATATCAATGGAGATATTTTCTAGACTTGAGAGCTTCCAAATTAGCATAAGCTGGCATAACAATGGGGAAGGTTTCTGCATTGGTTTTTACTTTTGTCAGTTGTGTCTGTTGAAAGAGTTTCAGAGCCTTGTCAAAATATCCATTTTGTGCATAACCTGTTATCATGGTATTCCATGAGACCACATATCGTTGAGGAATTTTCTCAAACAACTTGAAAGCCACATCAACTAACCCATTCTGCACATATCTAGTAACCATCGTGTTCCATGAGACCAAATCTTTTTCTGGCATATTTTCAAAGAGTTCCAAGGCCTTATCAGCATTCCCATTTTGGGTGCATCCCGCAGTCATATAATTCTAGGAAACCACTTCTTGTTTTTTTGTTTTGGTGTTTCTACAAAAAACTCCATGGCATCATCAACACACCCTCTCTACGCACATCCTACTATCATAGGATTCTAATAGGCCACATTTCTTTTAGGAATTTTTTGAAACAACTTCAATGCCTCTTCAAATTTCCCATTATGTGCATACCCCGCAACCATAGTAGTCTACGAGACCACAAATCACCCAAAAATTGAAGATTTCACATCGAAAATACTTGCTCCGCAAGTCTGGAAGACCACAACCAACCAAGACCTCCCTCTTGTTGCTCTGACTTTGTGGAACGATGTCGAGTTTAGGGCTTCCAAGGGTGAAGGGTGGATTTTTTTGCGGGCGGGAATTGGAATTAATATAAAATTAAAATTAAAAATTAAATGTCAATGATAATATTTAAAACAAAAAATATATATAGTATTAAATAAAAGATTCAATATAAATAAATAAGATATTAAGTTGTATATAAATTATTTAATATGTAAAACTTACAAACATAATTAGTAGTCTTATGAAGTGATATTTATGTGTGTCAAGAGTATAGCCTTTTTGAAGTGTCATTGTTTATGTGGTCATCTTTTCTCATGTATTGAGAAAAATTAAAAGACTCAAAATTAAAATTATGTGGTTTTTTCTTGTTTTAATATACACATAAAAAGGTATGATAACATGCCCCCTCCTAAGGTTTGACAATTATTATTATTTTTGGACTAAGCTTCCACCTATCGCAATGAAGCCATTTTCCCATATTTATCATTATGAGAGGTTATGACCAATGGAGTAATTTCTATTGGGGCTTTTATCTTTACTAATATTTGCACAACATTGCCACATTTTTCACACTAAGAATAACTCTCAAGGCCTTTACCAATGGACATGAAATGGGCCTTAGACTAGGAATATGGACACCATTATTATTCTTTGCATGATAAGAATTAGTACGAAGGAAGGAGAAAAAGGCCTTTAATTTCTAGAATTAAGCTTCTCATGCTCAAGGGCCATGAATTTGGCATTGAAAAAACACATAGACCCTCTCTAAATAATCTTAGGAATATATGGGATATCAATTACATTAGGGATTTTTTCAAACCATGTATAGGATTTAAGGAATGTACCATGGGTAAGGGAGGTAAACAAGGGCATTAGGCCTTACAATAAGTTTTTTAGTGTCAAGGGAAATGAGCTAGACTTAAAAACCACATATATCTTCTTTAATGAATCTTTGGTCTTAAGGTGGGATATGGGCACCAAGGATTATTTATCACCACATATCGGAGTTAGTGTCTATGTTATGCTTAGGAGAGGAAAACAAGGGCCTTAGCCCCTAAATTAATATATCTCATGCTCGATTTCCATGAAAAAGACCTCTAGCTGGGAATATGGGAACTTAGTATGTTTTGCATAATAAGAATGAGTCCCATGGCCTTTACTATGGCAAAATAAGGACATTAAAGAAAAGGGAATTCAATCTTAAATAATTAATGGCCATTAAAAAGCCTTCAAACCACTAGATAAATTATATTCCCTAATGGATATTCATTGGCCTCTAGAAGGGATGTGTCTACCATTCAAAGGTTTTACACACTCTGATTGGGTCTTGGAGCCTCATAATTAGACCTCAATGAAATTAGGAGGCTTTCAAATCACATATGATGCTTGTAGGCTTGGTCAAAATAGGAATTTCACAAGGGGCTTAAGCCTTATTTGAATCTTTGATGATTAAGCTTTGGAAGAAGTTCTCAAAGAACAACACATAACCTATATAGGGGATCTTAGGCATCTATGGGGGATATTTAGTGTCATTGGTATGTTTTACATAGTAATAATGGTTCTTAGGCTTGTACCATTGGAAAGGGATGAAAACAATGCTCTCGATCCCAAAATGAAACTTATTTGGCTCACACTGCATAAAAATGACCATAAAGAATCTTTTAGGTATTTTAGGCCTCCATTTAGGATAAGGGTTACATTATGAGGTTTTCCACATCATATATGGGAGAAGGTCTTATATCTTGGCCAAGGAATGAAGAAGGGACTTATTCCTAAAACAAGTCTTTCTCATATTTAATGTCTATGAACATAATTATATTAGAATGGTAATATGGGAACACCTAGTATGTTTTGCATAATAATGATGGTTTTTATGGCCTCTACGATGGATATGGAAGGAAACAAATATCCTTATTCCACCACACATATCCTACCTAAGATATCCTACCCAAGATATATCTAGCCTTTATGAATAAGGCCTCAAACCACCACACATATCCTACCTAAGATATATCTAGCCTTTATGTGTGATATGGGTGTTATTTGAAGGTTTTGTGTGACATATTTGGGTCTTGGGGCCTTCAATTTTTGCCTTAATATCATTAGGAGTATTTTTGCACCATGTATGACACTTTGGGCATTAACCATGGTCAAGGGAGGATCATAAGGTGCTTGGGTCATATTTGAATCTTCCGATGATCAATCTTCTTGAAAAGGTATTTTAATTACTACACAAAACACCTCTAGGGGATATTTGGCCTCTATGGGGGATATTTTTCACCATGGGTATGGTTTGCATGATAAGAATAGGTCTCGGGGAATGTACTATCTCAAGGGTGGGAGAAAAGAGGGCCTTAGGCCCTAAATAAAGCATCTAGAGTTCAAGGAACATGAAGTAACCCCCAAACAACCACATATATACTCTCTAATGGATACTAAAACTTCAATTTGGATATGGGTTCCATGGCATGTTATTCTACATAATTAAAGAGCCACAAGAACTTCTAGTATTTATGGTTTTCTAATAATAGTGTGTGAACATTCGAATAATGTGATTGCATTATTATAATTATGAACATTTTTGTTAATGCACGTATCTATAGAATAATATGGCTTTAGAGTAAACTTCTAGATTTATAACAATTGACCATGTAAAAATCAACATACTTTGAATTAAAATTAACAAAATCATTATCTATGAATCTAGTGCAATAATAAACCATGGTATGTAACAATGCCACAAAAAACCCATAACAAATAGTCTGTCCACAATTAAAAATTACTAACGTAAATGACTAATTCATATACTTGTTGTACTTGTTATTTTGTCATTTTTTTATTCTTGGACTATAATAGCCATTTACGTTAATCATTATTAATTTTGTCACTTATTATCTAGTCATATATTTTAATCCTAGATTAAATTAGTCATTTAAGTTACTCGCTTTTAGTTTAGTCACTTATTATCTAGTCAAATATTTTAATCCTAGATTAAATTAGTCATTTAAGTTAGTCGCTTTTATTTTAGTCACACATTATCTAGTCGTATATTTTATCCTTAGACTAAATTAGTCGTTTAGTTAGTCATTTTTTGTTTGGTCACTTAAAATTTCTCAAATTTAGTAGTAATTAACTTGAAATAATTGCGGTGACTAACGTTTTTAGTCACCTAGTCACTAATTTCATCATTTTCTACTAGTGTATGTTGTTGTTGCCTCTGCTCTGCACAACTTCAGTCTTCAGTGTCCTATATCTGCCATTGCTACTCCATCCTCCTCACACCAATTGACTCTAGTCATCCTACTATTGTCATTAAGGGCTCCCGTAGTTCATATGTGATCCAAGAGTTTGGGCACCTCAAGGATCAATGCCGCCACCTCTTCTATCGGGGCACATGAGAACTCATGGAAACATTGTCATCGAGGCACATTTTTCAAAATAACTATAGATCAATGTCGCACCACCTCTTCTATCTAGGCACACGAGAACTCATGGAAACATTGTCATCATCCCCATCATTGTCCTTTGCTACAACAACCTTCGAATCAAAATCTTCTTTGCCCTTCTTCTTCTGAGGGCATTGTGTGTTGAAATATCCCAGTTCACCACACCTAAAGCATCTGACCTTTGAGAGGTCCATCTTCTTCCTTCTATGCTGCCCATGCTATACCTTAGATGTGAGATTTGCATCTTCCTCTTCCTACTTATTTATTTTGATCCCTGTACTACTACTTCCCACCTTGTTTAACCTTTTGATCTCTTCTTATCGAAGAGCTACCCACATATCCTCCAAGTTTGGAAGAGATAATCTGCCCAAAATACCTTGGAAAAAGGTTTCCCAGTCTTCCGTGACTGCATTCAAGGAAATCCTGACCATAAGTCCATCATTTTGTGTAGCCCTTATGCAAGCCAGCTGATCTCGGATCTCTCACAATCTGATAAGGAAGGGGTCAATTTCTTGTCCCTTCTACATCTCAAACAATCTCAGCTGATTCTCAAGCAACATCCTTCACTGGACGGAGGTTCCCTGGTACATCGAGGTCAAGGAAGTCCACATTTTCCTTGCCATGTTCTCCTTGGAAATATGTGGGATCACATGATCCTTGACTCCATCCATGATCAAGAATTGTGCCTTTGCTTGAGCCTCCTCGTACTTATTGAGTGGATTAGGATCAACAGGAACAAAAACTGCATGCAAGACATGATCCTTGATGCGATGATCATCCAACACTGACAGGATCCTGGCCTTCTAGATGAAACAGTTGGAAGCTCCGTCCAAACTGTCTTGATCCCTTAGTCCATGTGTGGCTAGCCATCTTTGCCCAATTTTTTTTGAGTTGGTTCTATTCTCCCTCTTTTGCTGCAGCCCCATAAAAAATCGGATTTGGGTTTCTTTGGTGCAAGAAACCCTCTAAGGAAAAAGTTCTCGTTGAGACTCGATTTACTTCACGAAAATACTTATTCCAAGTGATGTCAAATAAATCCTCTCTGATCACTCTTTGCTGCTGATCAACACTGGATCTAGACTTCTTGGAAAAAAGTCTTCTGAGGAACTTCTTCCCCCTACTTTTCCACAACCCCACTAGACATTATTCTGCACCAACAGAAACAATGCCCCACCAGCAACACCTAAAGAAAAATGAACTTCTCTTCTAGCTACGGCAACCGGAAAGATGGAGGTTCAAAACCTCTGAGCTTCCCAACAAACACTTTGTTGCCTCTTCGCATCTACAACGTCACCCTAGCTGGCTGACACAAGCTTTGCGTGAGCCCCTCTGGAGATTGTGTCATCCTTCCTTGCCTCTTCCAGATTTGCGATGTCACTTGCGACAACTGATTTGCTGCACAAAAATTTCTTCATTGATGGATTCATCTCTACTTGATCTGCAACAGCTCTGGTACCATGTGAAAATATTTGAATATACACCAGAAATCCTACTGCAGTAAATTTGATTTTCATTACCTGCTTTCCTTATTTAAATTACAAGTTATTTTTCTGAATATTCAGTAAAAATACTAATGAAAACACACTACAATCTACACAATTATATAGATCAAGTGATAAAAAATAAGAGGAAAAACCAGACAAAGGACATACAACTTTTTCGAACAAATGTCCCCGTAAAAACCCAATGCGGGAAAACCAATGAAACAATTATGAGGATTTATATTATTAAGTAGATTTCTGAATACAATCTAGGGTGCCAAACCAGCTCACCCAATAGAGAAAATCCTCAGCAGAAGTACCTCTATCCAGAGATAGATATTTTGGTGGATCCAACACTGGTAGAATGAAGAAACCCCACAGGTGAATGCGCAGTCCCTAGTGTTGCGTAGCATTGGCTGTACCTAGCTCTGCGTTGAAACTGTGTCACCTCTCCTAGTGGCTTCATCACCCTCTCCGTGAGCCTTCCCATCTCAGAAATTGATTTTCTGGATGGTTACCTAATTTTCCCCACAGAAACTCCAGCGTAGATTCTCAAGTGACTGCATCACCCTCTCTGGCTCCGCATCACCCCTGCGTGAACCCTGATGTCTTGTGTCACCCTCTCTAAGTTGCGATGTCTCTCCTGGTACTGATCTGCCTCTCGGCCTTGGATGAAAATCCCGCTGCCAAACTGCCCCTCATTGCATTTAATTACTCAGATTTGATCTTCATCTGAGCACTGCTTCGTCAGAAGATATCAATCTCTAAATTTAGTCTATGTGTGTGTTATCCAACTGACTCCAAGCCTTCCTTTAATAATTTTCCTATTAATGAATCAATGGCTCTAATCTAATCTCTAATTGATGGCTAAGATTAAAAAATACTTGAACTTTGTCACTTATAACAGTCTCACCCACATGTTAAATTAATTTACTTTAATTATTTAATTTCCCTAAGTTTAGACTTAGTGTCCCCATTAAAATAATTAATTATTTGAATAACTTAAGCTCTGGGTGGAATTTCTCCAAACAATTTATGGGTCTTGGAGATCTCATGTGTTCTATCCCCTCCACAAAGTTTCAGACCTGGAGCACATCTAATGCTACCCCAAAAATCAACATGCATAAGCTACAAGTTGGAGTCTAGGGCTCAAAAGAGCCTAAGGGCTCGAGTCTGATAAGCTAAATGGTCAGGTGTGATGACCAAAGGAAAAAAAAGAGAAATTTTGATCATGAAGAGTTGAATGCTCATAGTTTCCCATGTGTTTCGGAGCTTTTTCCTTGAAGATTTCAATGGGAGACCTAGGGGAATCTCTAAGGATTTTATTCCCGGGGTGAATTGGAAGGTGGGGCCAGTTAATAAGTGGTTGGTGCAATAACGCGAAGCAAGAACCTAAAATCCTTATATCGTGGAAAACAAATGATTTTACCATGTATGGGACCAAGTGGGACCCATGCTCAACATGGCAGGTGATGTGGTTTTATGGCCACATGGTGTCCTGGAAAGCAGAGCATGTGTCTACTAAATTCGAGGTTTTTTCGGGGACATGTGGCTTGGAACAAGTGAAACTTGGCATGCTTGGATTGGAGAGTGATGTCACCCTGGAGAAAAGGGTTGATGAAATCAATCCAATTCTTAGTACCCAACGATTTCCAATGGATATGGGAATTAATTCTTGGGGTGATATGGCGAGGTGCAATCACTCGCACAAACATCAAGTAACGTGATTGGTCAAATTTTTTTTAGGTGGCGGTAGAAATGGTAGAAAGATGCAACCACTCCATGTAACCCTGGAAAATATAAACATTAGTAGAATTAATGCAAGTCAAGATGACGTGGTGTGGTGGAGCTCATGTGAGAGGCTGAAATGAATAGTAAATAAATGTTTGGAGGAGGGGCCCATGGGGGATCCTAATAACCCCAATAAGGTTGTTCTTAGCAGTTTCAACGAGGGGGCTACATGGGTTTCTCCAAAGATTTTATCCTTAGGTGGCCTCGGAGGGGCCTGTACCTGCACACATGGTATGCATTTCATATTATATTATAGTTTGCGCTATGTAGAGGGGTTAACTCCTGATTGATATGAATAGGTTGGTAGCGGTGTGGAACCACCACGTGAGTAGTGACATGGCGCACCACTAGGGTAGCCACATCGGTGCCACATGGAAGCTTAAGTGACGTGGCTCTATTTGATTGGCCAATCTTTGACCACCCATATCTTTTAACCTAGGAGTCAGATTGAGATGAATTATATAGCATTGGAAAGGTCTTGAAGAAACGAACGCAATGGAATTGTCCTTTTAAGTTCTAAGAAAGTCGATTAAAATTGAAAAATTTAGACCCCATTTCCATCATGTGACAATGGGAGTCGGGTCATCATAGTAACTACCTCCTCCTATCCTTAGTTAGGGTTAGGTTTAGCAAGGGGGTATGTTACATTGGCACTAAATCCATCATCCCACATGAGTATTGGAATCTTTGGGACGTGGAGGTTGAATATAAAGCTGGCATGCAAGCCTGGGTCACTACCTTTTGAATTTCGGCGGCAAGCAACCTTGTCTAATGAAAAGGCTGAGGGTCATGCCATGGTTCTAAAAAATTTCCTCCAATCACAGGCCCAACACTACCATACATCCAATACAATAATCCCACTAGTGATGAGGAAGGAGGCAAGGCATACCATATAATCTGGAGAGCAGATTCTTGGTTATCATGACAAGCTAACATAAGGATGTTGATCATCGTAGAGAATGAGGAATACAGATTTTCATGTGTTATGCATGGAGCGTGTTGGCCATGCGATCCCCTATTAAATTCTATGAGAGGCGGTAGGGTGGTTGACACCGCCCCCCAACCTCCATTGCAACCTTACCCCTCATCTTGATTGGGGGATATTTTAATTTTATAATTTTTTTTTACCATGCGGCTTTTGGAGTGCAACATATTAGATATCATTTTTGGGATTTCCTAACTACATAAAGTCATTAAAATATGGACAATATTCATGAGTGTATTCTCAACTAACTAAATCTCAATATATGGAATAGTCCACATAACACTCATTGCATCGAGTGATGCTCACATGGGTGAAGAAGTGGGATTGATACTAGAAAAATAAATCACACAGCATCAATAATCACTTCTAGATCTTACACTTGGTAACCAAGACTTCTTGGGAGGTCACCCATCTAAAAAATCCTCATGCTCAAGCACGCTTAACTGTACTATTTATTTGTTCAAATATTTTATTTTAAATTATTTTAAAATAAATTACAATTTTAAAATGTATTTTTTATATGAATTTAAAATATAAATACATATTTAAATTTTAAATAGAAATTTTAGAAAAAATGTTATTCACTTAATAATTTATTTTCATTTTTATCTATGAAATTAAATCTTTATTTGTTTTTTATTTTAAGTAACAAATCTCATAGAATACATATTGATTTTAAGTTTTTAAAATGGAAAATGAATAAACCAATTTAAGAAAAATTAAAAGATGTTTTCATACATTTATGACTTTTAGAAATTAAAAAATTATAAGATTTATTAGAAATTAGAAATTATATTAAATATTTATGAGTTTTTAAAACTTTAAAATTATATATATATATGATGTTTTTTAACATTTATAAATAATATTCTTAATTATTTTTTCAATTGAAGTTTTTTAAGATTTATAAATAATATTCTTAATAAATTAGATAATATAAAATATCTTAATTTATTTAAGAGATTTAAACTAAACCTTTTAATGATATAAAACTAATCAAATACCTATTAATATTGATAACAATGTTAGTCTTTTCTCTTCAATACTAAAGAATAAGTTTAGAATATGTCATATTATATATCTAAATACTATAATAATTTTAAAAGTCTCGCTAAAATTTCATATCACTAGTCTAGATCCATCTTAACTCCAAATCTATCATGAGTTGAGAGGAATCAAATCTCTCAAGGTGCAAACCTCTTTCTTGAGAGGTTAATATATATATATATTGGTCTAACCTATAGGGATTTGAACATTGAATCTCTTGTTTTGCATATGACTTCACAACAAGGCAATCACCAATTTAGCTACACCCTGTGGGATTATTTTATATAATTTGACATTGTCAAAATATTTTAATTATTTTAATATTTATTTTTATGTCCCTGCCTCGAGAGGGTCTCTCATCACAACAAGAGCCATAGTCATTTTTGATATGATAGTTAATGAGTTACCACTCAAGTTACAATATAGTTGATAAGTTCATTATAATAAATACCATGGGTTGCATATTTAGAAAACTTACAGTAGAGTTGACAAGTTCGTTACAATGAATACCACACAACTTACAAAAAATTACAAGCTCATTACAACAAATATTATGGTATAAGAAATCATGTGGTATTTAAGCAATCAAATGTAAACTCATTACTTATCTTATCAAAATTATGACTTAGTTAACTTTAACCTAATTTTAAACTATTGGCCAAAAAACACACCTAACTTTTAACCATGGGACATAAAAAAAATACATCAAGAGAGATTTGTAGAGCACGATTAATTATAGCATTCCAACTTCTACCATCCTTCACCTCCAAAATCTTCCAATAAATTATTTTTCAAAATCCATTATTTCGTTTAATTTTCAACCATCTCCTAAGAGAAAGTTGAAAACTTTGAATTTATATTTAGTTCTTTTTTTTTCAAGTTCGTCTTTCTCTTCCTATAAATCTATTATACAAAGTATAGTATCAAAATGACGACTAGATCAAATTTAACCTAATATTGAACCATGGTCCATAACAAAACACCTAGCATTTAACCATCCGCCATAACAAAACACCTAACATTTAACTATGGGCGAAAACAAAATTACATATAGAGCTTTCCCTTGAAATAATTATAATATTCCCATATCTTATAGAAATTATGTGTAGGTCTGAAGCTACTCATGTAATTTACTAAAACACAAGACCTATATCTACTCTACACAATTACAAAAGTTAATTCACGACCAAGAACACAAATCATAAATGTGCATGAAGATTTATCACACATATTGAGAGATTTATTTAGGAGAAAGCAATTGCTCAGAACCCATTCCTATTTGTATTGTATTAATCAAATAATAGAGATGAAATACAATGATTTCTCAAGCTTTAGCACAACCTGCAACTGTACAGTCTATCCCTCTGCCTGACTGGCTCACTTTGACCAACACTTTCCAAATTTTAAAGCCTTCCAAGCTTCTATTTAATTGCATTGTTCCTTGAGGAATTAGGCCCCTATTAATTAGGAAATTCCTCAATTGGATTTGTGCAGTCCATTAGGCTCATCCTTTGACTGCATGCACCACCTATACAACTTGAAATAGTCTACAGCTGATAGTACACTGCCCTTGAGTATCCATCTCAACTGGGTAACTTGAATTATCTTCATGCATGAGCTAATTTAGGTAGATTTATTGGTTAACTGAATGGTCATTGATTATGACTGAAGTCACACCCCACTACTTGACCTTCCACTAGTTTCTCTAACAATTTGAACTAGTTTAACTCACAATAACTCAATTTAAATGAAATAAAAAACTACAACTGAAATTAACTCAACCCAGGCTCCTAAAATTTAGGAATAGTTGCACACACTGAATTTCATGCCCCTAATTTGAATTAACTAATATAACTAAGTGATAACATCCTTGTCACCTCAGTTAACTCATCCAAGTTGTTTGTTGATGTGGAATTTCAAATTTTCTCAATTTGACTAAGGCAAAATCAAGTTAAGAATTTTTTGTTGCATTTTTCAACACTCCCTCTCAACAAGAAATGGATTATCAACCACCCCTATCATGCACCTGTGGAATGTAATGCATGAAACACTTCTATTTTTTGTTCTTTCTATTGCAACATTTGCAACTAAGAAGCATCCAAAAATAAATAAATAAAATAACATTGAATCAATCATCAACTGTCCACTGGGAAAATTGTGCTATTGTTGAATCTTCTATTGAGCCTCTAGCACTCCTCAGTATTTGACTGACATTGATCCTCCTGATGCTAAATATTGTAGGCCTCCATAGCAAGGGTAATGATCCATGAGAAAAAAAATACCTCAATGGACCTTGCCCAAATTTCTAAAAATTTTGGACTAGGGCTTTACATCGCCCCACCTCACACCTAGAGGTATGGCTGCATGTGCTCCTTCTTCCCACTTAGCTCAAACTCTCCCCCCACTATATGTCTCTACTTGAGTGGATGTCTCCACTCTGTCTGCCCTCCACTTCTCCATTTGTAGTTTCTTCATGACTTCTTAAGGCTTCTTCTGAGACTCCATTTTGAGAGGTAAATTATGCTCCCTCTCAACCACCATGTCTCTAATCCTTTCCTTGCTCCTCAAGGCTTTTCATGCATATTCTACCTCAAGTGCATACAATTTCTTGATTCAATCCCCAATTTTCTTCACTTGTCCCATGGATATGTGTCTCAGTAATGCTTTTCCTTTGCTGGAGATCACATCATAACCGCAGTCTTCCAACACTGCTACAAAGATGAGATTCTTCTTCGGACCCAACAAAAACATAACATCTTTGAGTTGAATAGGGGATCCCGAATCCCTCTTAAAGGTTACTACACCAATATTGATAGCAATTTACCTTATGTAGTCTCCAAATTCAATGTTCATATTGATATCTTTCTCCTCCAAGTCACTGAAAAATTCTCTATTCCTCGTCATGTGGAACAAGGCACCTGAATCCAAGTACCACACAATCCCCATCATGATGTTCGCCATGCATGAAATGAGAGTGAAGTAAAGCTCAAACTATGAGGCCAAAGCTTCACTTATTTCTACTACTACAATTTCCTTCTTGTGTGGACATTTCATGGCATAGTTCATGAATTCATGACAGTGAAAGCACTTGATTTTGGACAAGTCTTTCTTCTTTCCCTCTTGGAAAAAATCAGCCCCACCTTGGGAATTCTTCCCTTTGGCCTTCATTCCTTTGATGACTAATGCAAATTCCTCTTCATATTCTTTGGATGAGGTCCCATATTTGGTATTCTACCTTGTTCCTCATGTACCAATTCCTACCGTGAGCGTTCCCAATTTGGTAGCTTCTCCCTCCCGTTCATTGAATCTTGGTAGTTGTGCCATCTCTTGGGAAGGCCTAAAAGGGCTAGGCTTACCAAATCATATTTTGCTACAATAACACCAACTTGGCCAAGTTCATCATGACATTGTGTGAAAATGATGAGGTACTGCGGGATGGTGTCATTCTTCTACATATTTATATTTTAATGTTTATCCTTGAGTGCTAGCTTCTTGTACTCATTGTTGTTCTACAAAAAAATTGTTAATGCTTTCCACATTGCATACAAAGTCTGTTTCCCATGGATATTTGAGACAATATGGCCTCTTACTCCCTCCAATATGATTCTCCTCCCCTTGTCTATGCACTTCTTCCATTCCTTTTCTCTGAGATTCCTACATTGGCAGCACGCTGGGAGACTATCAACAAATTCCTTCAACCCATTATATTCCAAGACAAATTCCAGCATGTGGTCTCCATAAAGACACTGAAGCTCTCAAGGTATACTTCACAAGTCTTAGCCCATATAAATATATCCTTCTAGCATAGAAATATATCCTTCTAGCTCTAAAGAATTGATCCTGGAAATTCGATCTTGGAATCTAGGTCCAAATTCCACCTTCGGAAAATGCATTTGATGATGGTGATGATTTCATTGAATTCATCTTTTCGAGAGGAAAAAAATTGATATAAATATCATCCAATTTGGACAAGCAGAAGTGTGTTTTTGAATTTATGCTCACACATGTGCAATTTTTTCAGGTCGCCCACAAAATCATGTAGGTTCATGAAGCCTTATGGACGTGACTATTAACCCTCAATGACTTGTATAAATACAAGTGACCTCTCACCTCATTTGGCATCATCATCACTCACGCATTCTGTTGGGGCCCTTGTTTTGAAATGAAATAGTTGTGTTGCGGAGTGCAACCACGGTAGACAAAGAGCTGTCACAGTTGCGAAGAACTGAAGAGTAGGTGGCACGACTGTTGTGTAAGCAGGTACAAATGGCAAAGGGAAGTGGCAGAAGACAATCAGTGGGATTCCCAGCAATCAAGGAAAGTAGCAAACAACCGAGTAGAAAAGAAGGAAGGACTGTTAGTTGCGCTAGCGGTGGAACAAATAGGAAACCGACAAGCGAAGAAGAGAGGTTGGTTCAGGAGGGATCGGGGAGAAGGAGCCGTAGGAGAGATCTGTTAATGTTGTGCTTCTATCTCTCTCTCTCTCTCATTGTTTTGTTCTATGTTTTGTAATGCGATTGTAACAAGTTCTGCGAGGCACACTCTGAGGAGTGATGTAATAGTATTTTGCTGTTAATGCAACACTTTCTAATATAAGGTTGTTGTTCTAAGTTCTGTCTTGTGTTATGTTTTAGTGGACATGAGGCTATTTTGAATTTTTGGTTGTCATTCTGATCAATTTCATGAGTATTGTTATCTATCTTGTATTTACACTTATTCGAAGTACTTGAGTTATGGATGGTTTGTGAATTTTCCACACCTGATCGATACCTGATCCAACCCCAGCCTTAGTAAGGTCACGACACGCCTCAGGTGAGACTCTCTGTTCCTCGGAGCAAGGTGAAAATGCTGGCGTGTGCTAGACTACTGCGGTAAACCTTGTTGGCCACCTTCCCGAACCTAGGTCTCCCCCTGAGACCTCTTTTCTTGCCAACAAATGGTTCCATTGCTGGGACCTAAAATCTCATTCTGGAGTTAGATCATGGTATCACAAATATTTGGGAAAGAAATATGAAAGTGGTGGGATGACCATCTAGACCACTTCATAGCTCAACAAGCGGAAGTAAGACAACAAAAAGAGAAGACTGTTAAGAACCAGATTCTATTCTCTGATTCCACTAGTGACATCTATGAGATATTTTGTGGAAAGTTTCCGAAGGAGCTCTAAAACTGGTTGTGGAGATTAGAAACCAAGGCAGTCCCGAGAGGTTTGTGGAAGTTCTGTCGCAAGTGGGTGCACTCAGATCTGGTAGCACTCCACCGGATAGATACCAATTTGACCCGAGCTGTATATTTCTGGGTGCAATCTATGTTGGAAGGATACGTAGTAGAGTTCGCAGCTGAATGCTACCAGTATTTCTTGAAAGCGGAAGACGTATATAGATCAGGGTTGTGTGGAAAACTGTTGAGGGATATCCCCCTATGGATCAAGGCTTTGATGGTGGACGAAGGATTGATGGAGTTCCAAAAGTCTGAGATGGAGACCTAAAACTCCAGTACTGGGGGAAGGGAATAAAGGAGAAATGCTACAAGTAAGTTGAAAAAGGGGAATAGGGATATGGATGCCGAGACCTCCAGTAGGTTGAGGGAACGATGAACACATTGGAGGGCGCAACTCGCTGAGAAGCAGCGAGAAAGGGTGATGAAAGAATTGGAAAGACAAGAAAGGAAAAGGAGAGACAAAGGAGAGGCGCCTTAGACGACGAAGCATATGGAAGGTCAGACGAGTTCCCAGGATATAGGGGGGACCACCAAGGAAGTGCAACAAGTGTATAGGAGCTCAACCCAAGCAGAAAAGGGAAGGAGTATGATAGAAACGATGCGCGCCCCGAGGAGATGTTCGATGTGGAGTTGCATGTTGCGATGGAGCAACTATTCCAAGAAGGGCCGACACCCATAATCCCAGGTAACTCTATTCCCCAAAATTTAAGTAGCTCTAGTCCTGACCTTCCCCTGGTACTCTATCAGCCACTAGGTAAATTTTTTGTTAAGTTACGGGAATTAAGTAAGTCAAGTAGCATTCAGTGCAAAACAATAACACACACCCTAGCAACAGTACTGGTACTACCATTTCACAGCTGGGAGCAAGGGGATTTGTTCTAGTAACCCCCACACAAGGAAGCATGGCAGGTTCATTTACTCGGTACCCAGAGTTTTATGGGAGAGGTAATGACGATGTGGAACAACACTAGTACCTCTGTGAAGCCATATGGAGGGCTTGATAGACACTAGACACAGGTATGTTGGTAGAATTTCAAACTACTCTCCGGGAGAGAGCTCTAAGATAGTTTATAAAGTGGTCTGAGACTCATCAGAACCCAGCGTTAGACGATGTAAAATGGGATTTCGTGAAGGAATTCAAATTACCCCAAACAGATCAGCAGGGTTTATCAGAGATGTGGGAGATCAAGCAACGAGAAGGGGAAATTTCATGGGATCTAATGAGGAGATTCAAGGATGTGGTTAGAAAACTCAGCTACTCGATTGATCCCAATCACCAAAGGGATTGGTTTATCAAGGCCCTTCTCCCACTGACACAAAAAAAGATCGAGACGTTGCAAGATGCATTAGAACAGGCCATGAAGATAGAGGCCATGGCAGGATACTTGCAAAAATTTAAAGGAGGGGCATCAACTCGTGACCCTTTCATACTGGGACTACAACATCAAATAGCTAGCCTGATAGAAAAACTGAAGGAAATTCAACCCATGCATCTAGCGAGGCCAAATGTATGGTGTACACACTGTCTAATGGAATGACATGTGGTAACTGAATGTCCTCGATTGTGGGAGGCCGGAAGCAGCAGGAAAACCAACAGAAAGAAGCAGGGAGCTCGTCGATGGGAGGTTGCACAGATAAACACCCAAGGATTATATCAGGAACAACACCCATACACGGCGTTCCTCGTGCAACAAAGTTCAGCGACGACTGAGTATTGCGAAATCTACAAAAGCATGGGTCACTCACCCTGCCTATGCCCCATACTGTAAAAGTACTCGAATGTCTCAAACAACGTATACTGTGAGTTATGTGCATCTACCACACAAAACAAAGAGCAGTGTAGAGCTCTAGATGCTTTGGCGGAACGGTTAGACAGACCTTCATATAGAGTGAATGAGGCTCCCAGAGGACGAGGAGGAGGCATGACAAGAGGCCGAGCAGAAGGAAGAGGACCAGTACGATGCTAAAACTGTGACCAAGAGGGCCATGTGTTTAGGGAATGTCCACTTCCTAGAAGACCTTGGTGCTCTCAGTGCAGGGTTAACACGCACACAATAGAAGACTGCCCAAAGCTCATTAAAAGAAGGGAAGAAAGGGCCATACAAAGAAGGAAAAATCTGGTAAATGCAGAGCCAAGGATAACAGAGGCTCAAGCCATGCAGAACGTGGCTATAGTGACGCGGGGAGGCAAAAGAACCGGGGAAGATGCACAGTAGATGGACGCGATAAAACTGGTAAGACCAACATCTCTAAAGCCAACATTCAGGCCATAAAACTAGAAGAAATTCTTTCAAGAGGTAGTGGAAGCATTTGCGTAGCTTGGGGGAAGAAAAGGAATCAAAATGCCGCAACCGAAGGAGGAGGATGGAAACCCATTCAATTCAGGTACTAAAATTCAAGAGTGGTTCCGTCTATTTCTAAAAATTGTTAACAACATACCAATGTTGGAGCAATTAAAATAGAACCTGGAAAGAGTAGTGTAGAATACCATGGATCTAGGGGAATCATCTGGCATAACATAGAAATATATACAAAGAGTGAAGAGGAATAAGAGACGAACAAGAAAAGAGTTTCAGGTGAATACTCAAGTTGCGGGATTCCAAATTAAGGACACAATGCTTGATCTAGAGTTCGACGTAAACATCTTACCCAGAAAAATGTGGGAAGCATTGGGAAGACCAAGGTTAACATACTCACCAATTCAACTCCGTATGGCGAACCAGTACTGCATTGTGCCCATAGGTAGGCTGGAGGAGGTCAAATTCAACGTTGTGGGAGTAAATACATACACGGACTTTGAGGTCATCGACATTATAGGAGACAAAGATCCCTATCCAACATTACTTCGGGATCGACTGGGATTTTGAAAACTATGCAGTAATAGATTTAAAAAAGGAATTGATGATCTTTGAGGACAAAGAATTCAGAGTCACCCAGCCGCTCGACTTGTATCAAGGTCCCTGATACACAAATTCTGTTGATAACAAAGAATATGCTCAGTTCTTGACCATATTTATCAAATTACTGTAGGAAAAAGGGAAGATTACATCAACCCGACGGCGAGAGGATCGGTGAGTTGGAGGAGCATCCAAAGCTTGGACTTGGGCTCGTAGATAGCCTGTGATGACTGGCAGCAAGGGGGATACGAGACCAGTACAAGGAGATGCGCCACCATTAGAAGAATCAATTGGATCGAGACTGAGGTAAGAGATTACCCAACTTTATTCGATATGAATGTTGTAAATATGTTCATTATCAAAACAAAATACAATGTACTAGAGGATCATAGGGTCCCACTCATGGATGTGGCCTTGCAATCCATAGCTGCAATATGGTGGAAAAACCACCGCAACTCATTGTCGCGATGGGATAGAGTTGCAGCAGCACTGAAAGCCAGGTTCAAGGGAGAAGAAGGACCCCAATACACACAAATATTTCAGGGGAATTTAGATCCCATAAAGCATGTGAAGGAGTGCGAAGATCAATGGAACAATATATGATACCCACAGGAGCCGTGGGTCCACAAATTTATACACTCCCTGGATAGGATTCCACAAGTCTGGTACCTAAAGGAGTAGAGGAAAAGGGGAACTGGCACTTGGCAAGAAGTTACGAGGAAATTCACACAGTGATTCTTATTTGAAGGGAAGACAGATACAGTCACCCAAGCATTACAGGTCATCAAGGAGGTATTGTTCTTCATAGAGAATTAGAAGGAGGACGAGCAACCACTCATGAACCAAAGCATCCGATAGTCAGTAACCTGCAAGAAGGTAAATAGTGAGATGGACGATGATAATCTAGAAGGAATTAGACATCTCTACTTCAAAGAAACAGAGGGAGAGCGAGTTATTCAGGAGGACCCGACAACCAAGGGAATCCATTTTCTCCCCCTCAAAACTAAGAAAATGAACATTGGGACCAAGGAGAAGCCCAAACTAGCATCAATCAGGGACTACTGGGATGTCGAGACGACCAAGGAAATATTCAGTCTATTACAGGAATATGAGGACTTGTTCGCGTCGTCCGTAGCTGACTTGAAAGGAATCAAAGGGGACCTAGAAGAAATGCGCATAACACTTAGGCCTGAAGCAAGATCAATCAAACACAGACCCTATCAGTTGAATCCAAGGGTAAAGGAAAAGGTTAAGGTGGAAATCGACTAAATGCTAAAGGCAGGGTTGATATTCCCAATGGAGGAAGCAGAATGGGTAAGTCCCATAGTCATACAGAGCAGAAATCCGAGTCTGTGTTGACTATAGGATTTTGAACAATTCTTGTATACATGACCCATTCCCCACCCCATTCAGTGACGAAGTCCTAGAAAATGTTGCGGGGAACGAAGCATATTGTTTTATAGATGGATTCTCAGGGCACCATCAGGTAAGGATAGCTGAGGAAGATAAGAAAAAGACAACCTTCACCACTGAATGGAGCTCCTTCGCATACCACGTAATGCCATTCGGGTTGAAGAATGCGCCAGCAGTATTTTCGCGCATTGTCATAGCAGCATTTCGCAACTAAATCCACAAATTCCTGGAGGCTTATATGGATGAATGGACCGTCTACATCCTGTTAAAATACCATGCCACACTATTGAGAATTATGTTTTATAGGTGTAGGCAGTTATAGATCTCATTGAACTTAAATAAGTGCATCTTTGCGGTGCCGTTTGGAACATTTTTAGGACACGTTGTATGTAAACAAGGAGTCTGCGTGGATCCGGAAAAGGTAGTAGTGATAATCAACATGGAAGCCCTAGAGACTGTGAAATAGTTGAGGTCACTGTTAGGCCATACAGGTTATTACAAGCGATTCATCCGCAACTACGCGAAGATAATAGCCCCATTGGAGAAGTTGTTGCAGAAATTAGAACAATTCAACTGGACAGAGAGTTGCGCGACGACCCTAGACACCTTGAAGGAAAAATTGGAAAGTGCGCCAATATTGGTTCATCCGGATTGGGACAAGCAATTTCATGTCCACATGGATGCCTCGAGCATCACAATTAGAGTAGTTATAGCCCAACCAAGGGACACTACAGTTGATCACCTAGCGTACTTTGCAAGTCGGAAACTATCAACAACGGAACGAAACTATACCACAACAGAAAGGGTAGCATTAGCAATGGTGTACTCCCTCTAAAAGTTCCGCCACTACCTGTTAGGAGGAATGTTCAAATTTTTTACAAACCATTCAGTTCTAAAGTATCTAGTGAACAAACCGGTCTTGGAAGGAAGGATATGCAAATGGCTCCTACTCTTTCAAGAATTCACCTTCGAGGTGATAGTCAAACCTGGGTGACTGAACGTGGGACTAGACCACCTGTCAAGGCTCGAAACCAGAGAAAGCGAAGGATCTTTGGATGATCAGCTACCAGACGCTGATCTTTTCAGAGTAGAAGCCATCCTAGAATACCTAGATCAGGTCGCAACCTACCTAACAACAGGACAATGCCCAAAGGAATATACCACAGTACAGAAGAGACACCTAGTAGTCCGAGCCGCAGAGTATCGGCTCATTGCAAGACACTTGTACAAAATGGGGCTAGACCAAATCTTATGATGATGTGTCCTAGACCACGAAAGGGAGGCCATACTATGGGAGTGCCACTCTGGAGTTGCAGGAGGACACGTAGGAGGTAAACCGACGGCTAGAAAAGTACTACAAGCGGGTTTATGGTGGCCGACGGTACACATTGACAGTAAGGCATTCGTAAAGAAATGTGATATCTGTCAAAGGACAGGACTTCCATCGCATAGGGATGAGATTCCACTACACCCAGTAAAAGCACTGCAACCATTTGAGAAATGGGCAGTTGAATTTATAGGGCCGATTGCACCCGCTGCAAGAAACTCGCAGGCTCAGTATATCATCACCGCAACGGACTACTTGACAAGATGGGCAGAGGAAATGCTGGTGAAGGATTGCACAGCCAACACAACAACATGGTTCATATTTGAAAACATAATCAACTGATTTGGATGCCCTAAAATTTTGACAAGTGATCAAGGGACGCATTTCATCAATGCAACCATTAAGTCCCTGCTCGAAAGCTTCATGGTACAATATCACAGGAGCAGCCCTTACCACCCACAATCTAATGGCACGGTAGAGGAATTTAACAAAATTCTCGAAAATGGACTAACAAAAATCTACAATGCTCAACGAGATGATTGGGACGAATGTATACCAGCAACTCTATGGGCATACCGAACGACTATCAAGAGGCTCAATAACCAAATGCCATTCTAGCTCATATATGAGCAAGAAGCAGTAGTATCAGCAGAGTTTGAAATACCTAGCCTCCTAATCGCAACCTCACTCTAGCTATCAGAAGAAGACTCCTTGAGGGATAGATTACATTAACTGCAAGCACTGGAGGAAGACAGGTTTTTAGCAAAATTCCACCAAACTGTCCAAAAGGAAAGACAAAAAGCGTCGCACGACCGCCATATTAAACACAAAAATTTCAAGGTTGGTGGAAAAGTTTTATTATATGACAACAGGTACCAAAATTTTCTAAGGAAACTAGAAATTCATTGGCTAGGACCGTATCACGTAATCGAAATCAAAGAGTCTAGAGCAGTGTGCTTAGCACAACTAGACGGCCAAATACTGCCAGGATGGGTGAACGACACACGCCTGAAACCCTACCACGAGTAAGTTTCGCATTACATTTCAAATAAACTCTCACAATCAAGAGAAGTCAGTAGGGTAGATTAGGCTATAATAGATCGAGTCAGTAACTCTCTCGCACCCGAGAAGAGCTTAGATAGGATTCCCAATAAAGATATTTTGTAGCATAAGAAAATTTCACTGTTGCGTTACGAAGATCACAACGCAACCGATTTTGGTCGGCGGGGGGATCAGGTCTAGCGTGTCAGCCACGTCAGAAGGAAAAATGTGTCGAACATCATTCCATCATCATTACTCATAGCACCCATGTCAGTCTGTAGGATTACCAAGATTTGAAAAATAATTTCCATAATTAGCATCACCCATACTGCAATAAATTTTCCATAATAAGCCATAACCATCACCCATCACATCTATCCAAACCCCGATGCCACAGTCAGCTTTTTTAGAACCCACCTCAGCCCGGTAACTAATCGCATGATTATAGCTGCGGGGAAAGGAAGGGAAAATTAATTGGTTATGGGGTCTTATCAACCTCATGCGTGCCGGTTAATTACATAACCCGCATGACAGAAATCACGATAATGCCGAAGAAGTTCGAGTTAGTATTAGAAAAAACAAGCGCAACAAGGGAAACGTCACCAGAGAAAGAACAAGGAAGGAGTCCAGAAGCAGGGATTCATAAGGAAAGAGAAGGAACAGAGCTGCAAGTGTATCAAAGAAGATCTAATATGGCCAGGGTAGCGCCGGCAATTTTTGAGCATGAGCTGATCAATGAGAGGATTCACAAGATGGAATCCCTGGTAGGAAAATATGATAGTGCCTTTTTTATTGATACCGACCTCACAAACTCCTTCCAATTTCCAGCAATGAAGAAACAATTCTACATGGAGAATTATGCAACAGAGGCGGGACAACAAGCACAAAGATTACTTCCAGAATTCAGAGGTGTTCATCAATCCACCATACTGAACCTATGGAACCTACCAGTGTTCGGCACTACAGGAGCTGCAATGCAATGCACCAAGTTTCTACTGAGAAGAATTCATAATGGGTCACTCTGGCTGGGAAGAGAAATCCCAATCCACATAGAATACATTCATAGATTGATTGGGTTGTCATAGGAAGGGAGAGACGTCTCCACAGCCTTCCAGATGGTGTCCAAGAGAGCAAAGAAAGAAGGGGACATGGACTACTACAAGAAGTACGACACCAAAAGAGGGGGAAAAGGAGCTAAGATAGACTTAATCAACAGCCCATTGATCAAATTTGCATGCTAGTTGATTGCAAGAAAAACAATGAGGCATTATACCAAAGGGGAATGTACGCTAGACACTATCTCAGTTGCGAAGCATTGTCTCCAGGGGGCATAGCTGAACTGGTGCTCGTTTCTGCTTAATGAGTTGTTAGAAGCATGTGAGGACAACTACAGGAGGTCCACGGGATTCATCTACGGTTACCTGGTAATGGCGCTGGCCATGTGGAAATGGAAATTTCCAGGAATTAGACAACCACTGGAAGTGGCGCCAGGCCAACCACTAGCAATGAAGTTCACACCCTATAAAACATCAATAGACCCCATCTCGAAGGAGGTGAATGAGGAGGCATTCAAATTTTGGTACAGCCAGATGGTGGATGTCGCGATGAGCCAACTGAAAATTCCACGGACCTTGTTAGACAGCTATGTGGCATAAATATGGTTTGGAATTAACCATAAGAAAACTTACATCTGGCCAGCTTGCGTGCCGGAGTCAACCTTCAAGATGAGGCCGCTGAAATTCTAGATCAACGAGCAGGATTTTCACGCAGAAGTATGCTCCTGGTCCGGAGTAGCAATGGAGATCAGAAGCGAAGTCTACATCTACTCATTCGATGGCATGCTACCAAAATCATTGCTGGAGGAGACATTAGAGGAAGAAATGGCTAGGATATCGTGGCTACAGCAAACTCCAGTCATCGAGCAGCTAAATACCAAGGTACAGAGCTTTAACCGAGTGGTCCAAACTTTAACTAGTGATTCTTCTATGTTTCCTACATTTACAGAATTTCAGGCAGCAAATGCTGCATCCTCTTCCATCCCAGTCCCCCTAGTCACCACCCTACCATTAAACTTGTTCAATTCACCACCAGTAGCAACCCCAACTCTCATCAGGAAAAGTAAATCCTTAAAGCCACCCATAGCCACACCCAAGGCCAAGAAGGCGAAAGTCGCAATGTCCAGCCAAGTCGTTGATATGACAGGGGAAGATCCAATGCAACTTATGGACACAGGGGTCCCAATCAGAGAAGAGCCTGTCACAGAGCCCCAGACAACTCAGGAGCTACCCCTAATAAACCCCTATTCTTTTCTAAATTTCTGTATATCACCTCCTCACACTCACCAATCATCAGTCGCCACCGCATTCACTTCAAAAGATCACCCATCTCGCACACCCTCCACATCAACCACCATATCTGACCCAGTCAAGGTACAAACTAAAAGAAATGGAGATGCTGAGATGGAGTTTAACTCTGGTACATCAGTGGTACCCGAGGTTAGCTAAACCTGTTTGGACCAGGTTCTTTTTAGGAACTTTTGGCCAAGACGCACCTTTTGCTGAAGACATAACAACTCAAACCGAAGAGCTGAATCAATTTCATTAGGCAAGCTTGATACTTTAGCAAGTCCAACCCAATATAAGCATGGGTAACCGCAGTGATCCAGCCTCGTAACCAACGCAACCACAGTCACCACAGGAGCACTCACCCAGATCCATTGCAAGCAGTCAGCCGCTCCAAGAACGAAAACCGAATCAGGATATCTCAGGAGTCAAAAGTCTACAGACCCGGGGAACGACTTAATTGTATAATTTCATTCAACGGGTTGCGCAACAAGCTGAAGTACTCCACGCAGAACTTCAACAAAGGTTTGAGCAGCAACAAGTAAAGATTATCGTGCTTACTGAAGAGCGCGAACAATTGAAAATGGAAAAGAGCCAACTACAGGGCCAATTGGACATGGTGACCAAGGTCTTCCAGGATCTCTGGCCCACGGTGATAGCCCACAACGATCAGATACCCAGAAACATGGCAAAAGATGACATAGTCGGACGGTCCATTCACATCTGTGTGGCATGTTCGAATCTCCACAGAGAAAACGGGGAGCTGAGAGCAACATTGGAGACTAGGCCCACGCTACCGGACCTGACTGTCCTTTACACAGAGAAGATTGCAGAACGATAGGCACAGGTAGCCGGGATGCAGGAAATTCTGAGTACTACAGCAAAAAAAGCGTATGACCTATTAAAGGGTCTACATGAATGCTCCACCTCCCTCACCTTGAAGTCATAGCCAGTTTCAACAAAGCTACAACAACTATCCAAACATATTCAGGAGGCTACAGACCCGGACGGCCTTAACCAATTGTATGCTCAAGCAGAGGAGCTCGAAGTCCAAATACAACAGATTGAAGAACATTCAGCCACAGCCAAGCAAGCCCTACGAGAACTTAGGCAGCCGGTGAATACCACGGCACAAACAATACAACAAATATCCACCAAGGCCAACACTAAAGTCTCTATCATCTTCGGAAATCTACCAGTGGTCGCTAGGGAAAAAGAGGTCGCTCAAGTCACAAAAAAAACATACCTGCTTATGCAAGGATGGCAGCAGGCCATTGACAATTTTCGACAGCTGAAAGCTTCCGCACTCACAAAGGTCCCAGAGTTGGGGCCCTTTTTTGGGCACGCAGAGGAAAAGGAGCAGACAGAACAGGCCACGGAGTCAAGCGGACCAATGGAGACCGAGGCGGCAGGAAAAAATTGACTCAGGACGAGTCAATAGGATGTGGTCGGGGCCTATTGGTGCCCTTGTTTTGAAACGAAACAGTTTTGTGTTGTGGAGAACAGGTGGCGGAGCACAACCACAGTAGACAGAGAGTTGTCACGATTGCAAAGAACTGAAGAGCAGGTGGCGTGACTGTTGTGGAAGCAGGTACAAATGGAAAAGGGAAGCGGTAGAAGACAATCAGTGGGATTCCCAGCAATCAAGGAAAGCAACAAACAACTTAGCGGAAAAGAAGGAAGGACTGTCAATCACGCTGGCGGCGGAACAAATAGGCAGCCGACAAACAAAGAAGAGAGGTTGGTTCAAGAGGGATCAGGGAGCAAGATCCGTAGGAGAACTCTGTTCATGTTGTTATGCTCTTTCTCTCTCTCTCTCTCATTTTTCTATTCTATGTTTTGTAATGTGATTGTAACCATTTCTTCTAGGCACACTCTAAGGAGTGATGTAATAGTATTTTGTTGTTAATGCAACACTTTCTAATATAAGGCTATTGTTCTAAGTTTTGTCTTGTGTTATGGTTTAGTGGACATGCAGCTATCTTGAATTTTTGGTTGTCATTTTGATCAAGTTCATGAGTATTGTTATCTATCTTGTATTTACACTTATTCGAAGTACTTGAGTTATAGATGGTTTGTGCATTTTCCACGCCTGATCGATACCTAATCCAACCCCAACCTTAGTAAGGTCGCGGCATGCCTCGGGTGAGACTCTTTGTTCCTCGGAGCAGGGTGAAAATGCCGACGTGTGCTAGACTATTGCGGTAACCCTTGTTGGCCACCTTCCCGAACCCGGGTCTCCCCCTGAGACCTCTTTTCTTTCCAACACATTCTTATCTCTCCTTCTCTCATTGGTTCATACAACGTTGTGCATTCTCTCTATCTCACACTTGTGGCACAAGAAGGACGAATTTCTAGACAGAATTGTCGGGCCGAAAATTTTAGGAGTTGACCAAGTTTGACCAACATTAACCAACATTAACCATGGGTTGTTTGACCAATTTTGACTACAATTTTTGGAGGATTATTTCTGTTTGACCACGCTGCATTAACTGGCACACAAATCGATATTTTTTGGGTTGTTTGACCTGCGTTGACCGCTGGGTTGACTTCAGGTTGACCAAGTTTGACCGTTGATTTTGTGACTATTTTGGGATGACTTTAATCGTTGTTGGAGGCTAATTTTGATTGCCTTTAACCGAATTTCAAAGGATGAGTTCGACTATTGTGCTGACCATATTTGACTTTCTGGTTAGGGTTGAATATTTACTACAGTTGATTGTAGAAATTGACAGGGTTGTTTTGACTTTGAAATTGGCAAGTCAATTTGAATTTTGTACTCTCTCTCTCTGTTGACATTTTGATATAATAATAATAAGAATTTATCAAAGGGTTTTCCACACATTGGGTTTTTTACTCGGCATCCCCCAAATCTGGTGTCCTCTTGTCTTGGCTTGTCTTCAACATCTTGTTTCATGTTCTATCTACTTTTATTGTCAATGTGATTAATGGTTAATGTGATTTCTATTGGAAATATAAATTGGAAATTGTCATTGGGATGCTACAGGAACATTGAAGTAATTGTGCTAAGCATAGAACATACCATTTTTATCTAAAATTAACACAGTATAAAATCCTAGGTGAAGACAAATCTCAAGCAAGAGAGAGAAAAGCAATCAGTAAGAGAGAGTTGCTAGATAAGAAAATTTGTCCAGATTCAATGACTACTACATCTTCCCTCAAATATAAGGATAAGCTCAAAGAAAAATCCAAATATCATGCATGGAATATGAATTTGGACTAGACTTTGGAAGAACATGATGTTATGGACTATGTGCAGGGAAAAGTGGTGGAGCCTCCTTCAAATGTGCCTATTGCTGCAAAGACAAAGTACAAGAAAGGTGATGTCAAGCTAAAATAATTATCATTGACTCCATTCAAAAGTATTTGGTTGCCTATATTTTTTATTTGGGAGCATCTAAGGAGATGTATGATAAGCTGATTAGGATGTTCAAGTTAAATAATGCAAATCAAATCCTCTTTCTCAAGAACAAGTTGAAGGACATCAAGATGAATAAAGGGGAGTCTATCCAATCCTACTTCATGAGGATTACATAAATCATGAATGACCTTATATCTATTGGAGAAGTTTTTGTTGACAGGGAGCTCACTCTCATTTCTCTTGGAGGTCTTACAAGAGCATGGGATGTGTTTAAAACCACCATTCTCAACAATGAAAGGATTCCTAGTTTCAATGAATTATTGGCTAGATGCACTCAAGAAGAGACGAGGATGATGGAGAGAGACAAGCTTTCAAATTTAAATGAACCTACTAATTTATTTGCTCATGCAAATAGGAAGAACAATGTTGGTCCAAAGAAACAAGGTAAAGGGATCAAGAAGGGATTCAAAGAAGGAAGAAAGGGAAGGCGCTACAACTGCAATAGGTTTGGCTATTATGTTAGAGAATGTCCTCACAAGAAGGATACTCCTCAGGATGATTAAAACAACAACAGTAACCAAGATAATTTCAAAGGAAATGGAAATCAAAGGAACAACAGGTTCAACGATAGAGGGAAGAGAAATGCTCCCGATGCTCGATATGGAAATGGTCGACCTCCCAAAAGGACGAGAAACTTCAGGTATGAGGAAGTAATGTTGTATTAAAATAAAATTAATTTATCTTATTTCCATTCTATATATTGCCTCTCTGCTGGACACTTTTGGATCATTGGTTTATTGATAGTGGATCTTCAAGGCACTTCATTGGGTGCAAGGATGCCCTCTCAAATTTGATTGAAAAGAGGACTAATATTGAGATCATATTTGGATACAATTGGTCAAGTCCCTATATTAATAGTGTAGTCCCTTATAATGTTAGTGTAGCGCCCCTTATTTTTATTGTTGTACCCTTGTAACCCCCATATTTTTATTATTGTGCCCTTACATTATTATTGTTAGGTCAGCTAGGATTACATTGTGGCCCCATGGAATCCTATATATAGAAAGGAGGTTTTATGATTTGTATCATCCAAGAATTGTTCATTTATGTAATGTATTGGAGGTTTCCCCCTCGAATTGGTTGATTTCTAAGGCGTTGATCTCTCTTTTCTTCTATTTTTGGAGTTGGTTTCACAACACAATTCCACCTACCCCGTGAAAGGGATAGGGATTGTAACTCTTCACTTAAATCAAGGTCAAACCATTCATCTATAATAAGTATTGTATGTACCCAATTTGACAAAGAACTTGGTGTCTATTTCTACAATGGAGATAAAGGCTTCAAGGTAGCATTCATTGACGGAAAGGTACACATTTGGAAAAGAAACCTTAAAGACAAATTTCACTTGGATTTAGTGTTGACGGTCTCTATCAAGTTGGAGGAAGTCCTTTGGGATATTTGACTTGTGATGCTTCTCTTCAATCTGGGGTAAGGAAAATGGTCATAGGTATGCCCAAGTTCAACATGAGTCATGAAGGAATTTTTTAGGGTTGTGCAGCTAGGAAACTTACAAGGGGACTATTCCCTTTAAGTGAAAGTCAAACTAGAGACATTCTTCAATTGATCCATTATGATCTATCTCGTAGGTTGCCCGTAACATCATTGGGAGGATACTTATACTATGCAAATTTTTTGGATTACTTCTCTCACAAAACATTGATCTATTTCTTAAATAAGAAGGAAGAAGTGTTCAAATGGTTTCGTTCTTTCAAATCCTTGGTATAAAATAAAACAGGGAATAAGATCAAAATACTGAGGACTGATAATGGAACCGAATATGAATCAAATGAATTCAATGAATTTTTCTTATATTGGGGCATCAAGACCGAGACCACCACTCCATATACTCCTTAAAAAAATGGATTTGTTGAAAGGGAGAATCGAACAATTATAGAACCCACACGTGCCATGCTCCATGACCAAGGCCTACCAAGCTTCTTATGGGGAGAAGCTTCCAACACTGCCATATATGTTCAAAATAGAAGCCCACATCAAGCATTGGATTTAAAGACACATGCAAAAGTTTTCATTGGTAAGAAACCTGATGTTTCTCATTTTAGAATATTTGGTTGTCCTGCGTAATTTCATGTGCCTAAAGAAAAAAGAAACAAGTTATAATCATCTAGGAAGAAAGGTAAATTTGTGGGATACAATGAAAATTCAAAGGCATATAGAATCTATGTGCCTGGTCAAAGAGTGATCTAGGTGGATATCGGGCCACCCACCTATTCCATTTGGACCACACCATCAATTCTTTCAGCTTTTCACTTTCAGCAACAACTTACTATTTTTAGTAGGTTTTCAGGTCTTGCACTCCCAGAGCCGTTTTGGGGCCTTAATGATCCAAGTGGACAATAGTGGCCACCCACCTATTCCATTTGAACCCCCACCATCATTTCTTCCAGTTTTTTAAGTTGCAACATAACTTACTATTTTTAGTAGTTTTTCAGGTCTTGAACTTTTGGAGCCATTTTGAGGCCCTAAACGACGTTTTTTGGGCATCGCACCTCCGGAAAATATGATTCCGTTTTGGAATTTATATTTTGTTCTGGAATCAATATTCACGGCAACAATTGTATTCCTTGTATAAATATTTCTAACGATGTATCATGTGCGTCAAATGGAGATAGTATACCAAAGTTACGACCCCAGGAAGTTGAAACACCAATTTACCGAAACGGGGCCCATAGTTTTGGCTCTTCATCTCCTAGGGTTAGGTTTTTGGATGTTTAGAGTTCTCCATTATTTTCTCAATAATAAATAGGCCCTCGAACCTCATTGTAACACAGTTCAGAGGTCTATAGCTGCCACATCTCTTCTTAGAGATTCGCTACCAGCACCCTAGCTATTTTATTTCCATTATGTCTGTAAGCATATTTATGTTATTTGATATTAATGAAATGAAACATTATTTCCACCGCATCTCTATGTTTATGGTTATTTCTATATTCTGTTACATTCCTGCATAAATTCATATTAGTGGTATTAAAGCAGTATGCTCTTTCTTTGTTTTTCTTTGCATGTCCCCAACGCGGTCAGGGTATAAGAAGTTAGGGCTCGATCTCGTTGAACCCTTGCAAGATCTGCCTCACAAACCCCGATGACCTCCTATGCGGAAGAAAATAAAGACGAGGGAGCAGGAGATCCTCTCAAGATATTGCTCGAGGAGGCCCTCGAGAAACAAAGGAACGCAATGATGGATAACTTTGCTCATATCCTTCAACGACTGCCCACCTACGACGAATCTGCATCCAATAGCCACTTTGGAGGCACCACTCCCTTCAAGGTACAGGTAAAATTTGACATTCCTGTGTTTGAAGGAAAAATAGATGTAGACGCCATAGATAGATGGTTGAATTTGCTAGAAGGGTATTTCTCAGTCCATGATTTCTTTGACTGAGGCAAGATTATTTTTGCAATCCTCAAAGCTGCCCCCCATGTCAAAGACTGGTGGGAAACCTACTCTGAGCAATAGGACGAAGGGGAACCTTCTCTGTTCTCAGCCACACCCACTTGGAATTTGTTCCAAGATGGAATCAAGGAAAAATATTACCCTGTGGGGAGCTATGAGGACAAATATATCCAATGGACCACGTTGCGGCAATAAAGGGATCAAGATGTGCACGAAATAACGAATCTATTCCATACCCTGTGCAAAAAGTTGGGTATTAAATATTCAGAGAGAAATTTGGTGCTCAAGTACTGCGGCTGTCTACACAAACACATTCAGGAGGAAATGGAGTTCCTTGATATTACATCACTTGGCACGACATATCGCTATGCCGCCAAGATCGAGAAAAAATTTAAGCAGAAGAAGCGAGACTTTAGATCTATGAATCCGAAAGGTGCCCCTAAACCGAAGAACAAGAGGCAAGGCCAAAGCAGTGTGACTTAGAACAACACCACAAATCCAAAGAAGGACATAGGGAAGTGGTGTGAATTTCATAACAGCCCCACTCACAGCACAAACAAGTGTCAGTCCAAACATTCATTGGTGGTCGAACTAAAGGCACTCGAATCAGATTCATTTTCTGATCCCAAGTTAGAACCAAAAAAAGGCAATGTAAAAGGGAAGCAGATCATTGATGCGGATGCCAGTGCCATTGTTGCCACCACTAATATCCAGAAGGACGATCCAGATGATCCAGAGGAGGGGGAGTGCCTCTTCCATTCGCAGATGTGGGTGAAGAGTTCTCCGCTGCAATTTCTTGTCGATAGCGGAAGCCAAAAGAACCTCATTTCAATAGAGGTTGTGAAGTAGCACGGCCTGCCGACCATAGCACACTCACAACCGTATACCATCGTGTGGCTCCACCCAGGGAGAGATATTTGCATTCGCCAGCAGTGCCGCCTTCCGTACAGTATCAAGCCATTCACAGATGAGGTATTGTGTCATGTTTCTCCTCTTGATGTAGCTGATGTATTATTGGGCCAACCATACTTATGGAGGCGACATGTTGTGTATGAGTCTAGGCCTCATGCTGTTGTTATTACTTTGGGAAATAACTTGTATAGGATATCGGAGGTGGTACCGCCTTGTGCAATCTCTTTGACTACTGCAAAACAACGCAGTAAGATTGTTTCCCAAACTAGGAAATTTATTTTCCTTACAACTCGCTCACAGGGAAAGAAGAATATTGTGGACACAACATCGAAACAGGGCTCCCCTGCACGACAACAGCAAATGGACAAAGTCATGGAGGAATATGAGGAAATTTTCTCCTCACTCATAGAGGTTCCTCTACACTATCAGGACAAGAAATCCATTGATTTGACCCCAAACACACCGCTGTCTGTTTTTTCCATACCTCATGTGACTACATAGACAGAATCCACACATGTACTGTCTGAGGCTGATAAAGAAACCAAATTTACTAATTACATCCAGCATGTCCGCCCACAAGTGACATCTTCGACAATAGAATGTGCCTCATCTCATGGAGGATCTCAATGCAATGGGGACCATTGCTTCTTAAGGAGGGAGGAATGATCCAGGTGGATATCAGTGGCCACCCACCTATTCCATTCGGATTTGCACCATCAATTCTTGCAGCTTTTCACTTTCAGCAACAACTTACTATTTTTAGCAGGTTTTCGGGTCCTGCACTCCCGGAGTCGTTTTGCGGCCTTAATGATCTAGGTGGACATTGGTGGCCTCCCACCTATTCCATTTGAACCCCCACCATTATTTCTTTCAGTTTTTTAATTTGTATCACAACTTACTAGTTTTAGCAATTTTTCGGGTCCTGAACTTCTGGAGACATTTTGAGGTCCTAAACGACGTTTTTTGGGCATTGCACCTCTGAAAAATATTATCCTATTCTAAAATTTATATTTGTGACATGAGTTGTAGTCCTTGGATAGATATTTCTAACAATGTATCATGTGCGTCAAACAGAGATAGTATACCAAAGTTACGACCCCGGGAAGTTGAAACACCAATTTACCCAAATGGGGCCCATAGTTTTGGCTGTTCATCTCCTAGGGTTAGGTTTTTGGACATTTAGAGTTCTCGATTGTTTTCTCAATAATAAATAGGCCCTTGAGCCTCATTTTAACATAGTTCATAGGTCTGTAGCTGCCACATCTCTTCTCAAAGATTTGCTACCAGCACCCTAGTTATTTTGTTTCCATTATGTCTGTAAGCATATTTATGTTATTTGATATTAATGAAATGAAGCATTATTTCCACTGCATCTCTATGTTATGGTTATTTATGTATTATGTTGCATTCTTGCATAAATCCGGATCAAAGAGATGTGGAAATAATCCATGATGTCACTTTCGATGAATATATTTCCCTTGGGAAAGCCATAGATATCCCTATCCCAAGGAAGGAAAATGATGATATTGCAATAAGACAGGATGAACCTCCAATAGATAAGTCGATGCTTGATGTTGAAGTCCAAATGGATCTCATTGATCCACATCTTGGTGATACCTCTACCTAAAGAAAAATACCTTTGTGGCTCAAAGATACTCACGAAGATGTTGAAAGACATATTGCTCCAAGAGGTAGATTCCATAAAAGTAAGAATTCAAACCGGTTTCAAGGAAGGTTACTACATTAACATACTAGCTTAGGTCACTAGTAGAAGACTCCTTGTTAAGCGGAGAAGAAAAGTATCTCCAAATTAGTTATCACGTGTGTATTGCAAGGGTACAGTTAGGCCGAAAGTTGCAGGCTTTTGGAAGAAGGCCAAAATTCATAATAGCCAAAATCAGAAGTGCTAGATATTAGTTTGACCAAAGTTGAATTTGTCAAGAGGAAGAAGCAGTGAAGAAGGGTCTTGTGACTTTGCCTTCGAAAGGTTGTTATATCAAGGGTCTAGGTCTTGGGTCTTGGTATTCATAAATTGGAATCTCTATAAGAAGAATAATTTGTTTTGGTTTTCTTCTCAAAGAGTGAGAGGTTTTGGCCCTCATTGATAGTCTACATTCAGTGTCTCTTATCTCTTTATTTGTATGCATTGGTATTTTTTTGATGAAGAAGACCACTATAAAACATAAGAAAAATAAGACCCTAATCTAAGAAGTAAAAATCATTCACAAGAAGTTTACTAAGAAGATAAATCACCTAATACTTGATGCCTTAAATTTCTCAATGTAAAGACCCTCCAATGAGGGTCCCACTTGAGTTGGACATTGAGCTCTAGGAGCTCCTAGGGGCTTGAGGTACTTCTTGGAGCTATGAGCGACCATAGGGTTAGTGGTTCGCCTTCCCCTATTGGTGCAATATGTACAGGGTGAGTGTTTCACATTCCCTTATGTTACCCCATGATGGTTGACATGTGTGTAGGGTGAGCGGTTCACCTTCCCCTACGATTGAGGACACATATCAGTAAGGTTTGTGGTTCACCTTCGCCTACTATTGACATATGCATAGGATAAGTGGTTCACCTTCTCCTATGGAATATTAGAAAGATGAGTGGTTCAACTTCTAATGTTGATTCCCCAGCATACATCCTACCCATGTAGTTTGGGACTCATGGGAATTACTTCTTATTTGGACAATGAGTTGGAAAAATTGGATATGGACCATAGCACTACCATGGACACATCGTGTATTATCGTACTCCCTATGTCTAGGATTCATGGTTTTCAAAAACTTGATCTAGGATCAAATTTGATTGAGGTTCTACCTCTGGACTGGATTTTTTCAATGGAGAGTGGTAAGGTCTTGTGACTCACTCTCGATTGATTATTCTTCATTATTCATAGCAATGTTCAACAGAGAAAATATAATATGAGATATAGAGATGGTACGTGACGATAGGATGGCATGATGATCAATGATGATGGATGGATTGGTAGATGGAATTCTCCCTAGTTGAGGGGGAGTGTTAAAATTGGAAACTAGGGTAAAATTCCACCTTGGGACAACTCATTTAATGAAGATGATGATTGCATTAAATTCCTCTTTTTGAGAGGACCAAAAATGATATCAATATCATCCAATTTGAAAAAGCGTCAGTTCGTTTTTGAATTTATGCCCACACATGTGAAAATTGTTCAGGTCAACCACATCATCATGTAGACTCATGAAGCCCAATGGATGTGACTCTTCACCCTCAATGACTTGTATGACTACAAGTGACCTCTCACCTCATTTGGCATCATCATCAGTCACACATTATTCTCTCTCCTTCTCTCATTGGTTCATAAAACATTGGGCATTCTCTCTCTCTCTCTCACATGTGGCACAAGAAGGACGAATTTTTAGACATAATTGGAGGGCCAAAATTTTCAGGAGTTGACCAAGTTTGAACAATGTTGACAAGGAGATTTTTGACCAGTTTTGATTGCCATTTTTGGAGGAACATTTATATTTGACCAGGCCGCATTGACTGGCACAAAAATAAATATTTTCTCGGTTGTTTGGCTTGCGTTGAACACATGGTTGAATTCAAGTTGACCAAGTTTGATCATATATTTTTTTACTATTTTGGGTTGACTTTGACTGTTGCTAGAGTCTGATTTTGACTACCTTTGACCGAGCTTCAAATGAGAAGTTTATTGTTGCGATGACCATCTTTGAATTCTTGGTTAGGGCGGAAGTTCGACTACAGTTGACTACAGAAATTGATAGGGTTGTTTTTAATTTGAATTTGGCAAGTAAGTTTGACTTTTGTACTCTCTCTCTTTGCTGAAAATTTTGATATAATAATAATAATAATTGATCGAAGGGTTTTCCCCATATTGGGGTTTTTCCCTAGCATTCGCCAAATTTGATCTCCTCTTGTCTTGGCTTGTCTTCTCCATTTTGTTTCATGTTCTATCTACTTTTAATGTCAATGTGATTAATGGTTAATGTGATTTTTATTGGAAATATAAATTGGAAATTGTCATTGGTCTGCTAAAGGAACATTGAAGTAATTTTGCTAAGTGTTAGAGTCCTATGCTCCATAGTAATCAAGAGTTGTTAATCTTCCAAGTTCATGGAAGTCAAAAGTAAAATTTTAGTCTATGCTAGAAAAATTTGACAAGTCACATGGCGAGAGGTCTTGATTTAGTATCTAAGTGTCATTTTCAGTTTCAAATGGTTTCAAAGATCATCATATCAGGTAACTCAAACCATATCAAATATACTTGCACCTTCTTTCCTCAGAGATCAAGTGAAACCTACTGCTAGAGTTTTTGTTGCACTTTATTTCTTCCATGGTTCATAGCTTCATTGAGGAGTCAAAGGCCTTAGTTTCATTTTCACACATCCTCCATGATCCTTCACTGATCATTTCCCATCATTCCCCTCATCAGTATCCTTTCATTTCCTTATTTTCCCAAAAAACCTAACTTTCTGTTGCGTTTTTTCCCTAAGTCTGTATATCACCCCTTTTACCCCTTTTTTCTCATTTTTTTTGAGAAAATCCACTATCACTATCTTCCTAACATCTATCCCTACTCCCCATATTTTTCCCAAAATTTTTCCTACCTCCCTTCGCTCTCATTTCCTTCACCCAAGTTGTTGCGCTTTGCACTTTGTTTTGCCGATTAGACCCTGTGCCTTTTCTTTGTTTGAAATAAGGGTTTTGCATTAAGCTTAACCTATAAATCATGGTGAAGAAAAATGACAGGAAGACGTATAAGGGAGGTTAGATCTCCAAGTATCAACCAAATCATATGCAAGAGGTTAAGTCATTAGATTTCATCAAGAAGTTATTCTACCAAACATGTTGTTTGATATTTTGTCAGAGAGTGAAAGAGTTGGCCACCACCATGAGCTTACGAGTCTTTTTGCCATCAAATTCAACAAGGATCAAGCCACCATAGTAGGAATCATCTTCCCTTATTTACCAATCCCCTAAATGTCAAATCTACAAATGACATCATCAAATAACATTTTCATTCATGAACTTGAATTTCAAAATTCATTTTTGTTAAATACCTAAGGGATATTGAATCCTTCATTTTCTTTATCCTTGCCATAAAAGAGTTGTTCATTCTTCTCATTAAATACCATTTACGCCTCATAAATAGTAGAGAAAAAATTCATTACGCTTCTGAGCATGTTGTGCTGCGTTTATGGGAAAGCACAAAAAAATTTCACATTATATAGAAACACAATGACTTCCCGTTGCGCTTTTAGTTGCAGTTGTCATTTCAGCTCTCCCAGGTCAGGCTTGATGCATCAAGGGATGAAATGGTGATATCAAGTGTTAAGGGAGTCATAATTATTTTTTAGACATCAAATTTTAGTAAAAAACTGTAATTTTTTACCCTCATTTCCCTATTGCTGCACTTCTCATTGCGCTTCTAGGCAGCCATGATTAAACTCAGTTTTGTGGGGGGGAATTTTCTAATAGTGAAAGTTTTAAAGATTCAAGGGTGTGTTACACAACATTTTGTCACTATCCCTGCAATCCCCATCCCGCACATTGGAGGCTCATTTTTGTGACCAAAATAGAGTGTCATGCCTTGCAAATACCATCATTGCAACCCTTCCCATGAGGACAACATTCCTTCTGTTGACAATTTGCTGAACAGACCATCAGAAACACCTGTTTTTGTCTTGGCTCTAGTAGACTGTTATACCCTCGCGTCGATGAGGAAATTAACACTGGGCCCTGCGCCCATTGGCGCTCTGTCCCAGTGAGTTACTCGCGCTAATCTGTTTATGGAATGTTTTTTTAAATTAGAGGCAAAGTTTCCATCATAACAACTTCATGGGCGATTCATATGGAGTGGTTCGACTGAATAACCACGACCTTCCTCCTTTGGCTTATTTTTTCCACCTTTTGGGGAAACCTCCCAAGGGATAAGGCCTCCCTTCCATTATTGTAAGGATCCCAACCTTCTCCTCTCCCTCTATAAATATAGCCATCTTCCATTGATGAGCTAGCTGAATTGAACATATTATAGCTGAAATGTTGGGGAGATTCCTATAAAATTTGTTGAAAGAGATAGAATGGAAGAGACCCTTATTGAGAGAGCTTAGGCTTGTGTCTTCATCTCGTTCGAATTCCCTGACGATTCATTAAGACGTGCTTCGAATGAACCCTGCTGAAGGAGGCTGCGACGTCAAGGCTCCGGTTGTAAATATTTCTTCTATTAATACATATACATGACTATTGTTTGGTTCCCATATTGAATTAACGTGTTTATTTGATGCAATATGCTTAACCCTCCTTGACTGGTTAGTAATTATGGATGAGATCATTGCTTCATATGTTGCTCTTGTTTGCTGATCTTTGTGCAGGTATCCAAGCATCGTTGTGGAAGGATCATGACCCGCCAAGGTAGGAATCAACAGGCCACCATCACGACATCCATGAAAAAAGCATTGGACTCCAGGTAGGTTGATCTACCTCATATTTTTCATTCATTAATAGGAACCTTCACTCTAGCTTGTCCTTTTGCTACTAGACTAAGGCTAGAGGGATCGTCTTTGTCCGCAGAGAGCATTTACCTTCATAACAAATTGGCAACTCCACTGGGGATCATTGTGAGTTTGTCGTTTTTCCCTTGTCGAGTCGAATTCGGTTGTTTGCTTGTTTTTCTGTCTTTTCTGACTTTCTTGACTGTTTAGGATCCTCTTGTTCAGCTCTAGAGTGTTAAGATTGACCTCTGCTCACTGGTTTTCCCATTTTCCTATAGGTATCCGTCTTGGCATGCTTTTTTTTTGAATAGTCATGTCAATTGGTGCATGTTTCTTTTGTTGCAGTAGCACCAACCCCTGTTTGGCGCGGATTACCACCTTACAGTCGCACCGAACCCTGCAGGCTTTGGTTTGACCTCCCTGTTGAGTTTTTGGTTAGTTGTGCTTGAATCTGGATTGTTTTTGGTTTGCAATTGGTATTTTTTTATTTGTTTTGATTGCTTTAGACTTACTCTTCTGAGCTATTTGTCTATTTTTCTATCAGTGCAGTTCGTAGCCCTAGGGTTCTAGGTTTCTTTCACTCACTGAGCCTTCTGGTTGAAGGTCGAGTCTTTTGGTTCTTGTCATTTCAATTCCTTGATCAGTTGCCGGAGTCTTTCTTGATCTTTTAAGTTTTGGTTTGTTTAGTGATTAATTTTGTGTTTGTTTGACTCTCCATCTCTTCTTTTTCGAGCATAGATCACATTGTTCGTTTTGGGTCATTTAGAAGACTTTCACTTTGTTTGAAAGAGTGCGTCATTGGTCTGAGTGATTTCTTGTGTTTGTATTGCTTTGATTGAATAATTCAGTTTAGCTCTCTACATTCACCATACTCAGAAATAATGTTTTCTTTGGTTTTTAATGTAATTAGTGCATTGTGTGCTTCATTTCGTTGAAAAATAAAAAAATTGCATCCTTTCGTTTGCATCGGAAATGAAAAATTCTTTCGCATAACTAATGCTTGCATCTAGGAAAGAGTTTTCATTTCTCTTCTTGATTGTATTATATGCATTAGAAGACTTCTTCACGTGATTTCATTGTTTGCTATTGTTTGAAAGATATTTATCCTTCTCTTAATTAGCATTCATCGAATGGAAAATGGTGTTCGTTTGCATGAAGCTTGCATTTAGGAAATTTGAGATTGAAATTTGGTAGGGCCTTGAAACTGAGACATAATTCAAGATCAACCTTAAAATTTATTCAATTAACCTAAGAAAGCATTGAAACTTAACGCGAATGTTTTAGAGGTCTAGGCTAGTGACGTGTTCCAATGTCGTTAAACCTAGTAGCTTTCGTTTTCCATTTGGAATTAGACAACACTAATACAGACTTGTGCTCCCCGTACTGTCACATATATAAAGGGAGACCCTCATAGGTTGCAATCCTTTATCCATAGGAAGTCAAGTTTGATGCCCTGTAACCATGATACACTGAACACAAAATTTGGGGAGACTACCTGCACCTACGTCAAGTCCTTGGTCATTTTTCTTTCATTTGATCACCAAGGTGTATATGGCAGTTCACGGAAACTTGGTACACCCTCTTGCTTAGATTACCTGAGTAGTCATTTTTGTATTTTCATGACTCTTTAAAAGTGAAAAGATCATTGAGCGCTTGTCCTTTCACGCTCGTTTCAACCTGAAAGTGATAGAGTCACCTTTTTCCTGTTTCTCAACTCTTAAACTATGAAACGATAGAGTTTTGTTTCAGTTTCTTAAAATATTAACTGCCCACGAAATATTCCTGGTTAAAGTTATCTTACTTAGTTTTTTTTTAAGGTTGTTTCCAATGGAAAATTTTCTGGAGTTTACCAACCAAGGAATCCCCTCTGAAGGGAATCCTGGTTCTTTTCCTTCTTTTGGGAATGTTGGTGCTCCTTATATGGCAACACTATCCCTGTCTGGGTTAACTGTTGGGTTGCCTGTTTGGTTATTCTTGACCTCCATGGTCTCGAGAATTCCTCCCACTGTACCACCATCCCCTCCACCTAGACAACATCATGTTGATTCTAAGGTGGATCTCTCCCCTTCTTCCCCTGTTTCTTAGTCCTCCTCTTCTACTTCGCCTGGTGAAAGTCTGGATCCTAGTAACCAGGTGGCTAAGAAGAAGAAGAATTCAGATAAGGGAGATGTCAACTCTATAGCTATTGTTCCTAAGACACCTTCCATCGATAAACCATCCAACCTCCCACGAAAATTCAACTTCCCTTGCAAGTTGTGCAAGGGTGACCATATTCTTTCAGATTTCCCTGGCATCCCCAAGGTGCTCGAGGCATGGTCCGATGGCCGTCCGCTGTTGTCTTTGGCTTCTGGAAGTCATGTTGGTGACACGTCTTCAAATAGTACTGATAAGACTCATAATAAATAGGGTAAGATCACAAATCCCTGTAAGTTGTGTGCAGGGCATCATCCCATTCACCTTTGTCTGTACATGGATGAAGCCACAAGAGTATTGGACAACCCTATTGTTTCTGCATCCTTCCTTCCGGTTGGTTACCAAAATCTTTCTTTGAGTCCTCCGCTAGTTGATCCAACGATTGATCAAGATTCATCTTTGATCAATCCCACTCCCCTGGAAATTCAAAATCATGAATCCATTCCTGACCAACCATTGGTCATGGAATCGGTCGATCTGATCTCACCTATGTTTCATCAGATCTTCTCCGTCAAGAGTGGCTCTCATAGCCCTCACGTTCTTCGTGTTTCTTCAGATTCCTCAGACTTGGAGAAAGATTATCCTGTCCCTGTAGTTCAAGAAGCTGCTCCTCCTACTCCCACAATGGAAGTCCAGGAGGATGCTCCTCTTGCTCTCCTAACACCAGGGGATGACCATTCCATTCCTGTGGTACCCCCCCCCCCCCAAGTAGTTTGGTCGCTTCCTTCGATTGGAGTAGATTTGTGGGATATCGCCTTCCTTCTTATGTGCCTTTTGAGATCACAATATAGGCCTTTAATGTGGTCGTACCCAACACCATTATAGATGAAGGTGCGTCTATAAGTATTCTATCTTCAACTACTTGGAAAGATTTTGGTTCTCTATCGCCTGTGCCTATTATGCAAAATCTGTTGGCTTTTGACAGAGGAACTAGTAAACCGTTAGGGATCCTTCTGAAGTTGCCTATTACTTTGGGAGGGAAAACCGTCTATATAGACGTGATGGTGGTCCAAGGTCCCTTAGATTTCAATTTACTCCTAGGGAGCAACTATTCTTATTCCATGGGTGTTCTTGTCTCTTCCTTCTTTCGTTTAATCTGTTTTCCACTTGAAGGTCGAATTGTGACCATTGATCAAATTTCATTCTTTGGTCCTGATGTGACATCTAGTCTACTATCATCCCTTCCTAGTCCTTACCTGCCAGTGGTATCTTCCCCGCCACGGGTCAATTATGTGGCTACCTGTCCCATGCCCGCATTCAATGATAATGTCATTGTGCATCATGTGCTGGGGGCATTGGGTCTTTATTTCCAAGATGTTGTTCTCCCATCCGATGAGAACCTCTTGGAAGCCATGACTTCTTATTCGACATGATGAGTTGTCTCTAGAGGATAGTTCGTCTTCTAAGTCAACCTCGTTAAAAAATGAATTAGATCTTTCAGAGCAGAGTTTGTTTTCTTGTGTCAAGCTCCTTAAAAAATGAAACAAGCTTCTTTCGGAGCATAGTTCGTTTTCTTGTGTCAAGCTCCATCAAAAATGAAACAAGGAGTCGTGAGGATAGTTATTTACTATGTCAACCTCATTAAAAAATGAAACAGTTTCCCTTTTCGATTCGAGTCTTTGATTAGCATTTGTAAAATCCAAGTCGAGTCTTTCCCTTGATCTCGTGTTTGAACCTTCACTCCATCTGCCTTTCATATGGACTAAAGCTTGGGGGAATGTACCTCGAATTGAGTCACCATGTTGGGGGCATGAAAATAATTTCAAGCATAGTTTGTTTCTGTTTCAAGCTTGTGTAAAAATGAAACCAACCTCAAGCAGAGTTTCCTGATTTCAAGCTTGTGTAAAAATGAAACCATTCTTATTTTACCTCTCGTGATTGCCATTTTGTCAGCCTGTTTTTCCAGATGAGCTTTAGTTTTCTCATTCCATCATTACCATCTGATCGGTCGATCATATGCCCTCACTTGGTTGTTTTACCCATTCCTAAGGAACATTTTCAATGTGTTCTTGTTATCCAACCTCTTGACCATTACTTGTTTTGAGCAGTTCCACCATCACTAGAACCAGTTACTACCCTTAATACCACTAGTTCCTCGAGGAGGAGTCAACTTTCAGCTCTTTTCTGACTCTCAAAAATTGAAAAGATTACCGAGAATCTTGTCATTTGAACTCATTAAATGGTTGGGAAACGATATCTACCCAGTATACGTTTACCCCTTTTTCGGGCTAGGATGGATTATTTACGAAAAAGGAATACCTTAGCCTATCGCAACTAAGAGGTTCTCTCAGACATAGTTTTCTACCTTTTCGGATCTGTGGGACTACCTATGAAATGGGACATGCTGGATTTTTATTTTCCACTTCTTTTCAAACTCTCTAAACATGAAAATATGCCAAGTTCTCCCTTTTTCAGACTCGTTAAACCCCGATGACATTGGAAATTGTCACCATGATGTTGCTTGAGTTCCTCCTTCCTAGGGCTCGTAAAATGTACTAGGTTGGATTTGTGTGAAGGAAAAAATTATATTGCAAGCATATGCTATCCCCTTCAAGATTGTTTTAAAAAATAATTGGGGTACTCGCCAGAAATGGTGGGGGAAAATGGAACCAGTCCTTAGTTGTGTTGGTAGTATGTCACTCTTGAACATGACACCTGTCTACATTCGTGTCGGGTTGGGGACATCTCATTTCATCATTTTTTGCCTCTATGGGTTTGGGTAATCTGTTTTGACCTCTCAATTGTTCTTTTCCATGTCATCATGACCTCAGATCCCTTGATTTCAAATACTACCAAATCCAGAGTCGTGTCGCTGATATGTTCAAGAGAAGTCTTACCTCTGTAGTTTTCAACCTTCCTTTGATTCTCTGTTGGTCCTGATTCATTATCATTATGTTCCTTTGTCTCGTGTCGATGGTGTGGGAAACATTATGGCCCTCCTTCGACTAGGTCACTTCCTGTCTACTTCAGTTCATTATCCAGGAAGTTGGTCTAGAGGCTCCTTACCGGTACCTTGGTGCCTGCATGCCTCAATGGTAGGTTATTCGCATTCGATGACAGGTCCGCATAATTGGCCTTCGATCGAGTGATTCCACGGGTGTTCGATGTCAGCTCACTGTTCACGTTTTGTGGATTGTACCTGTTGTACCTTGAAAACCATTTTCATTATTGGTGGTTTCTCTCACACCTGTTAACAACTTTCATCATTGGCTGGTAATCAGGATATTTTCTTGCATGTTCGACTTCAGCTCACATATTCACATGCTTGAATTTGTACTTGTTCGGGTCGAGATGGAGCGCAAGACCCTGGGTTTTGTTTGATAAGATCTAGGTTGCAGGATATTGTGGTTTATCATGGCTTTATTACATGACTCTTTTGATTGGATGGCTGCGACCGTACTTGAGTCTATTGATTGATCCTTACTGTTGGATGGCTGCGTATATGGATGGTTGTGCCCATGCCACATGTTCATGTATCATAGATATCAGTTGTATTTGTAATTGCAGGTCCTTCGACGTTGGTGTTTTGTTCGAACGTGTTCTCGTAAAGCATTTCACCCCTTCCTCTCTCTCGGACCTCATGCTTTAGGGGGCATATGTTACACAAAATTTTGTCACTGTCCCTGCAATCCCCATCCCGCACATTGGAGGCTCATTTCTGTGACCAAAATAGAGTGTCATGCCTTGCAAATACCATCATTGCATCCCTTCCCATGAGGAAAACATTCCTTCTGTTGACAATTTCCTGAACAGACCATCAGAAACACCTGTTTTTGCCTTGGCACTAGTAGACCGTTATACCCTCGCGCCGATGAGGAAATTAACACTGGGCCCCATGCCCATTAGCCCTCTGTCCCAGTGAGTTACCCATTCCAATATGTTTATGGAATGTTTTTTAAAAATATAGGCAAAGTTTCCATCATAACAACTTCGTGGGCGAGTCATCTGGAGTGTTTTGACTGAATAACCATGGCCTTCCTCCTTTGGCTTCTTGTTTCCACCTTTTGGGGAAACCTCCCAAGGGATAAGGCCTCCCTTCCACTATTTTAGGGATCCCAACCTCCTCCTCTCCCTCTATAAATATAGCCATCTTCTATTGATGAGCTGGTTGAACTGAACATTTTATAGCTGAAACGCTGGAGAGATTCCTATACACTTTGGTGGAAGAGATAGAATGGAAGAGACCCTTATTGATAGAGCTTAGGCTTATGTCTTCATCCCATTCGAATTCCCTGACGATTCATCGAGACGCACTTCGACTGAACCCTGCTGAAGGAGGCTCTGACATCAAGGATCCAGTTGTAACTATTTCTTCTATTAATACATATACATGCCTATTTTTTGGTTCCCATCTTGCATTATCATGTATATTTGATGCAATATGCTTAACCCTCCTTGACTGGTTAGTAATTATGGATGAGATCATTGCTTCATATGCTGCTCTTGTTTGTTGATCTTTATGCAAGTATCCAAGCATTGTCATGGAAGTATCGTGACCCACCAAGATAGGAATCAAGAGGCCACCACCACGACAACCACGACAATAGTGTTGGACTCCAGATAGGTTGACCTACCTCATATTTTTCATTCATTAATTAGGAACCTTCACTCTAGCTTGTCCCTTTGTTACTAGACCCACTCTAGGGCTAGAGGGATTGTCTCTGTCCACAGAGAGGATTTAACTTCATAAAAAGGTGTCATACATAGGTTAGGCTATTCAATCACATCATCAGGAGGATTTTACACATCACAAAAAGCATCAAAATCTCAGCCTTTTTAGCTGTTGCGCTTCTGCAACAGTTGTTGCGCTTCTTCGCATGAACAATTTTTACCATATGTGAAAAGGTTAAAAGTGAAAATGGGTTATTATAAATGGTAAATTAGTTTATATGATCCATGGTAAATTTAATATGCTATGGTAAGTTTGAAATGGACATTGGATATTGTTTTAGAGATAAGGTCAGTCAGTTTAGATAAAAGGGGAAAGTTATTTCTAACTTCACTAGGATTTGGCAAAGTTAAGATAGGTTCATGAACCTGCTAGTTTGACTTCTAAATATGGAATTCGACCTCATCTCCTATATGAAGATGAAATGTAATGTAATCAAAGGGGGGATGTTTTGAAGTTAATACATTTTGGAACTAGTGAACTCCATTTTTTGCAAAGAAATAATATATAGTTGCAACTATTTTTATGGGATTCATGTATTGTGGTTAGTGACATTGTTTTCTTCAGTTTTATTATGCATTTAATTGTTGGATGTTTCTAGAAGATATCCATATTTCTCCTTATGTTAATCTGTTAAGTTTTAAACATAAATCATTGTCTAAATGCTCGATTTTGTTTGAGATTAGCATTTAAGTATTTTTCTTCTAGATAAGTGAATTCATGCATGTATGCTCACTCAATTTTTTCTATTTGATTTCTTCATTACCATACTACAACGAAAAACCCATTTGTGTCTCTGATTACATCTATCTTGCCTCAATTAATGATTGCAAATGATCATTTGATCTATTTGGCCTAGTTCCTTAACCTCTTCCTTCACATCCAGCAAAACTTAAATCAAAATCCTAATGTGAAAAATACCTAGCCTAAAACCTTGATAATTCCAACCATATTTTGGTTGATTTTCAAGAGAGCCCTCTCTGATTTGGTAGGGCTAGCTACAAAGTCAAAATTTGTTCTTTGGTTACATCTTTGGTTTCTTTTCTCAGCCTTGGGAAACTAAGGAGTGATAACATTTTGGTGTCGTTGCCAGGGAGCAAAAGGTCACATTTTCCTCAGGTGTGAACGAAAAGGATCAGATCTTATTGTTGATGGTGGACGATTATCAAACACATGAGGGCTGAATTATTCACTTGGCGACTCCACTAGCAGCAAAATCCAGAAATCAAGATGAATTCTTAGTAAAAAATATATGCTCTTATGCATCAAGATCAGGCTTTCCAAATCATATGCCTTAGGCAGATTGGAAAACATACTTGCCAAAATTCAGAGATGGAAAAGGTGATGATGCTACACTTCATTTAATAAGATTTCATATGCATGTGCGTAATTTGAGGATTAATTTTCATGAATATTGTTTTGTGAAGATGTTCATGATCACAGTAGAAGAAAGAGCACAATTTTGGTATGAAAGCTTGCCCCCTACTTGTATTTATTCTCTCAAGTATTTTCACTATGTATTTTTTGAGAAGTATAGAGAAGCCTATCCTTCTTTACTTTTGATTGAGGTTTGATGTGATCACTTTGATAATTAAATTCAAGAGCTAGAAAGTGCTTATGGCGATGAAGAGTTTATGGATGATGGATGATAAAATCTTAACAATACTTTCAATAAAAAACATTTTCACCACCATGAGAAGATCATGAATTCTACCCTAGATGACAGTGAACTTGAGCAGAATTCTTCAAAAGACGACATTCATCTTCCATCTTCCGAATTTGATGATAATTCACGACAATCTTGCAAATCTTCAAGCGATCAAGATATATATGAAAATGTTCTTTCTAGCTACCCTTCATTCCTTTCCTCTGCTTATGTTGTTGAAAGTGCAACAACACTTTGCATTTTTGAAACCCAATTGATAGATGTTCCACCTACAGTAAATACATACCCTGTAGTGCTCCTCCTGTTATCTCTATCACCTGCCATATGTGCATCAACATATCCCTATAGAGAAATGTTTGAATCACCAAAGCATAATTCTTGATTTTTGGTACCTCGAAAATATATGATAATCCATTTCACTGACATCCAATGTTCTTTTCCTGGATTGTTCATGTACCTATTTACAACTCCCACTGCATGTGCAATATCAAGCCTTGTGCAGACCATTGCATACATTAAGCTTTCAACTGCTGATGCATATGGAAATTTAGACATATAATCCATTTCTTCTTGTATCCTAGGGAACATCTCCTTACTAATTTTGAAATGATTATCCAAAGGTGTACTAATTGGTTTTGCATTCTGCATATTAAATATTTCTGGCACCTTTTGTATGTACTAATTCTGAAAAAAATGTTAATTTGTGATTCTTCCTGTCTCTAGTTATTCTCATTCCAAGGATTTGTTTTGCAGCTCCTAAATCCTTCATTGAAAATGAATTTGCCAATTTTATTTTGAGAACATTTATTTCCTGCATGTTAGACCCTGCAACAAGCATGTCATCTACATACAATAACAATATAATATAGCTTCCGTCATTTTTATTTTTGAGATAAACATAATGATCAGAGTGACATCAAGTATAACCTCAGACATAAACCTGTCAAATTTTAGATACCACTACCTTGGAGCCTGTTTTAATCCATACAATCTCTTCTTTAACCTGCACACTAATTTTTCCTTCCCTTTGACCTCACATCCTTTTGGTTGCTGCATATAGATCTCTTCCTCCAAATCTCCATGGAGAAATGTTGTCTTTACATCTAACTGTTCAAGATGTAAATATTCCGCTGCTACAAGACTTAAGATAGTTCTGATCGAATTCATCTTAACAACAGGAGAAAATATTTCATCAAAGTCAATACCTTTCTTTTGTGCAAACCCCTTCACCACAAGTCTAGCTTTGTACCTCTGTTTTCCTCCATCTTCTTCCTTCAGCCTGTAAACCCATTTATTCTGCAATGTAGTTTTACCTGCAGGCAACCTGACTAAGTCCCAAGTCTGGTTATGCATTAAGGAGTCCATCTCTTCTTTCATGGCTAGCTCCCACTTCTTCCTGGTTTCAACCTGCATTGCTTCTTCATAACATTCGGGTTCACCAGAATCAATCAACAATAAATAATATAATGAAGGAGAGTATTGTTTAGGGGGTCTACTTATCCTGGTAGATCTTCTAACACTTCTTTTAGGTGTTTGAGGTGCCTGTTTCTGTTGTGGTGGTTGTTGTTGTTGTAGCTGTTGATTATTATTATTTTTAGGCACCTTTACTTTTTCTGTGATCTCATCAAGAACCGTGTATTCTTTATTTTCTTTTTCCTGTTTCTTTTCCTGCAATTGATTATTATACAAGACTTTTTCATTGAATATTACATCTCTTCTCTTAATGATTTTGTGATTTTCATAATCATATAAGCAATAACCAAAATCATTAACACCATATCCAATAATGGTACATTTCTTTGATTTTTCCTCAAGCTTTGTTCTATTTTATTTATTAATATTAGTAAAGGCCTCACAACCAAAAGGCTTTAAAAAAGAGTCGTTTACCTTTTTAACTGTCCATGCCTCCTCTGGAATACCACCATCCAAGGAACTTGAAGGCCCTTTGTTTATTAGATAAACAATAGTATCTACAACATCTACCCAAAATTGTAAAGGAAATCCTGCATGCAATCTCATGCACCTTGCACGCTCCATGAATGTCCTGTCCATCCTTTCTGACATACCATTTTCTTGTGGTGTTCTTGGAACTATCTTCTCTCTACGAATTCCATGCTATGAACAGTACCTATCAAACTCTTTGCTGCAATATTCACCTCCATTGTCTAATCTCAGACACTTTAGCTTCTTTCCTGTCTCAATCTCAACCAAAGCTTTCCATTTCTTGAAAGTATCAAATACATCAGATTTATTCTGAATACAATAAATCCAAGTTTTTCTAGTTGTATCATCAATAAAAGTAACATAATAACGAGAGCCATTGAGAGATGATACCTGAGTAGGTTCCCATACATCTGTATGCACAAGCTCTAATTTTTCACTCTTCTTTTCTTTCCCAACTCTGAGAAATATGACTCTCTTATGTTTTCCATAAATACAATTCTCCCAGAAATCCAAATCAATATTCTTCAAACCCGTCAACAAATTTCTTGAGTGAAGAATCTTCATCCCCTTGTCACTCATGTGTCCGAGCCTATGATGCCATAATGCTGCATTTGCTCCTTTGGAATTTCAAGCATTAACAAAGTTATAAATACCATTGCATAAATACAATGTACCAACCTTTTTGCCTTTTGCTATTACTAGGGCTCCTTTAGTGACCTTCCAAGTTTTATCTGTGAAAGTTGTCACACAACCTTCACCACCTAACTACCCTGTTGAAATCAGATTTTTCTTCAGATCTGGAACATGTCTTACCTCCTTTAATAACCATTGGTTTCCACTCTATTTTTTTACAAGAAATTTATCCATTCCAATGATTTTACAGGTTTTATCATCACCCAGACGAACTTTTCCAAAATCTCCTCGAACGTAGTCATGAAAATATTTCTTATCAGGTGTGGCATGGAATTAGGCCCCTAAATCTACCACCTAGGTATCAATAACATTTTCTAAAGAAAGAATCAAAGCATCTTGTAACACATCACCTGTCACATTTGCTTCATGATTTTTTTCTTGTTGTGCGTCTCCTTCTTTTCCCTTCCGATATTTACAGTCTTTCTTTAGGTGTCCTTTATTTCCACATTTCTAGCACAATATCCTCGATCTCGACTTGGATATGGATTTCCTTGATTTCCTTCGATATCCTGAGATCTTTCCACTTTCCATTTTTCTTCCCCTGGTCTCTGCACTCAAAGAATTACCCGATTTCTCACCTGAGATTTTCTGCTGCATTTCCTCTCTAAGGATGGCATCGACAACATCATCAAACTTTAAGGTACTAGTTCTGGCAATGAGCAAAAAAGTAACAGAGCCCTAACTTCATCATTAAAGGTTACCCCTATAGAACTTAGCTGACAGGTAACCATATTAAATTCATTTAAATGGTTAGTAATAGATCCACCTTTCGACATATTCATATTAAATATATGTTTCATAAGAAATATCTTATTTGAGGCCAGGTTTTTTCATATAGTTTCGCCAATTTTTTTATAAACCTTTTGCTGTTGTTTCCTTCGAAATATTGAAGGCTACTGATGCTGTGAGGCACAACCGTATTGTTCAAAGTACCTTTCTATCAAGAATCTCCCATTCTGTGCCTGTCATACTCAACGACTTCTTTGCTTTTTTGCTCAATGGTAGGTAAAGATATTTTTGATACAGATAATATTCCATTTGCATCTTCCACAACGACTAGTTTTGGCCATTAAATTTTTCAACCCTCAACCTACCATCTTCCCCCATTTCTCCCACTCGAACCAGGAACCCTTCTTTCGTATGATTTTATCAGCCAAATAGACCTTCGACTCTGATACCAATTGTTAGAAAAATTATATATGATAGAGCAATGAAATGCATAAAATATGTGGAAACACAAACACATAAAACATATAAAATAAGAGAGACACAAATATACGTGATTCACCCAATTTGGGCTATGTCCGCCCCGAACATCTAGTCCTTCCTTTATATTATCCAACAAGATGAAGAGACACAACCTACAACAGATCCATTGTAATATACTCTACTCTCTCTCACAATCCCCCTTTCTGATTCTCGCTCATAATACACATGCAATGCACAACCGCAATACAATACTCTCATACCAAATAAGGGGTTTACTTCTAGGGAAAAAAACCCTACATGAAACGTAACTTCTACCGTCAGATCATCTGCCTAATGAACGAACCATATTGAATACAAAATTACAATATTTTACAAGGCAATTTTTCATCTTTTTTTAGCTTCGGGGGTGCTGCTTGTGAAACCACCATGTGGAGGGGTGTACAGTCTTCCTGGGGTATACTTACGGCTGAAACAAAGACCTATGAATCAGGATGAAAATCAAGCTCCACACCCAACATCAAACATGATTTACCAAGCTGTGAAAAATAAATTTTCCTTTAAGAATGTTGGCCACACTTTAAGGATACAATAAACCATGAAAAATAGGCTAGTGACTCATGATTTCGAGTTACTTGGAGATCCATCGGATGGGAGAGAAATATGCAGCCTACTTTGTGGATGTTACAAATTTCGTTTTGGAAAAACCAGTGAGGTACTGACAAAACTCTCCCTACTGTCTTTTAGGGATTCACTTGTCCAAAAAAGAGAGTGCAATTCCACATCGAACATAACTTTGTCTTTAATCAACAACTCCTCCCTCTAGTTGAGGAAGCACTTGAATAGCGGCGAACATAACTTTGTCTTTAATAAAAAACCCCCCCTCTGATTTAGGAAGCACTTGAGTAGCAATGTATTTCAGGTCATAAATCCTCTATGAATTATAGAAATACAAATATATCAAACCTTAATTCCCATAGGAAACGTAACAACCCTAGAAAATATCCAAACTTCCTAAACCCTAAATATGTGACTTTTAAGTTATTCTTTGTGCACAAATATTTACCAAATCCTTCTCTTTGGATGTGTTGTAGCGACTACAACCACCCTCCAAATTTTTTCCTACGCTTAGATTTTGGAGCCTAACCTTCTACTCATAGGAGCTTATCTTGCATTGCTAACAAGTATTCATGTTGTGATTGATACTTTTCCTTTCATCTGTGTGTGTGTTCACTTGTTTTCACACTTAACTAATCATCCTAAGTCACAAGCTAACCTCCTAACTTGGTCTTGCAGCAGTTTTGGGCTTGCCTTTAGAAACTACGCAATCCATGAGGGAAAACCCAACCTTGATGATTAGAATTGTGCAATCCTGGTTGGTAGCTCTGCCTTGAGCTAAAAAATTGTGCAGTCGTGGATGAAATCCCATCATTAAGTCCAAAAATTGCATAATGCATCCCTTGATCTCAGAAACTGCACAATGCATTGAGCCGAAAGTTTTTGAGTTCTCCAGAATTGTGCAATCCCTCCTAGAAGTGTGCATGGCAAGTTTCATGAAAATTTGAAAATCTAAATTATCTAAAAGAATCACTAGAAAATAGGGATCTATTCTAGTTTCCTGAAGGAGGCACACTTGTTATTTTTAGAAACTTCTGCCAAGTGTAGATTTTTCCTTGATTTTAGGCATGTGTGTCATAAAACCTAATTTGTGCCCCTAGAGCTCATTTGTGTTTTCAATCTTGGAGCTCTAGCATTCCCGAGGAGATAAAGGAACCTTTGGTGCGGTTGTTGTTGCTTTTTAGAGTGAGTTTTTCTTTTATCGCCATTTGTTGCTTTTTGTCGTTTTGCTTGTGTGTGTGTGTTGTTTTTCTTATTTATCTTCATGATTGCTGATATTTTAAATTTTTTTGGATTTTAGATGTGTTTTTTCAATTTATCGTTTGCATTTCACAAGTGTCGCATCAGTTTCTTTATTTTTGCATTGATGGTCATCATTGTGACGACTCTCCTTAACGATTTGTTTATCTTCCCATTTATTCTGTTTTTTCACTTGATCTATCATGATTCATTCACACGTATTCATATATACACTCAAGCTCACACCATATCTCAGATCTGCTCACTTTTCACACTTCCATTAGGCATATATGCACTTTCCATGGTTGGTTTTCACTTTTTATAGTTGGGGACTAGGAAATCCTAAAGCTCAAGCTGAGATATTGGCCTCTAGAACTGTGAAATTCAACCTGGGTTGTGGGTTGGGAGAGACTACACATTGCATAGGTCCATGGATCAACCTGATTCTTTGGCCACTGAGACTATGAAATGTGTATTCTCTCCCAGCCCACTGCTTAGGATGAACTATGCATTGCACAGTCTTAGGCCTCAAGTTTCATCCCTGGTTGCTGGGATTGCACAGTGTGTAGTTCCCACACGCAACTAGTCCCTTTTTTTGTTGAAAATTGTGCAATCCCTCTCATCATATGCTCGTTTTATTGCTTGATCATGCCTTGAAAGTATATTCTCTAAAGATCGATGTTTTATTTTCATTAGTGTCTTTTCTGTCCCACGTGTATCGCATTTGTTGAGCACTTCTCTTCAATAGTCATTGTTACCATGGTACAAAAGAGAGATACTTAAAAAGATACTATTGAAATTATTATTGTGGAAGAAGTTGATCAAATGCGTGAAGACTTGTTAGACACTCAAATGTTTATAGAAAATGAATAAACACTAACATGGCAGCAATTCGAGCAGCAGTAGAAGAAGGCAAAAATTCAGTACAAGATAAGGGAAAGATAAAGGTTGTTGATAGTGTAGAGGGAAAACAAAGTTGTGATATGAAAGTGGATCCAATCCTTATGCAAGTGGATTTGGAAATAGAAGCGAAGAGGACGCATAACATATAGAGAGAAAAATGGAGGAAGAGAGTAAAGCAAAGCTTGCAAGAAGCCAAACAGAGAGTGCATAAAGTAGAACAATAACTAAGGGAAGAATGAGAATAAAGAATTAGAGAACTAGAGGAGGAGAAGAATCGGGAAGAATAAGAAAGGTAAGGCACAATGGTAGAAGAAACAACATCGATTCAATTTGGAGAGAATGAACATAACCAACTAGCAGTTAAGAATGAGAGCGAAAATATTTAAGATCAAGAGCTTGCTCAACAGATTGAAGATTTGATTGAAGTTGAAGACATGGAGTTGGGATCGGAGCCGTAGGATGAAGATATTGATCTGATGCCTAGTGCACTGCAAGTCACCGTTCAGTCTTCACCACCTCCAGCCGCAGAGTTATCCCTGAGCCAGGATGGGGACATAGTTCCCCTTAATGATGATCCGATATTGGATGTGTGCAATATTTCATATAATTAACTTCATAAGAGGATTGTACATGCTTAAATATGTTTAAATGGCACCAAGAAATGGCACCCATGGAGGCTTCTGATTTAATTTTCCCTTAATTAAATTTGAAGAGAAATTGTAATTTCATCTCATGACAACTTGTATTAGTTAACTCAGTCAGAATTACTAATTTAGCTTAGGAAATTCGATTTGAGGGTTAGAGAGGAGGCATGTAGAGTTCTCCCATGAATGTAGGGGTCCAGTTACAGTTCTTTGTGAGTTTTTATTAGTTAAATCGGGATATTTAGTTAAAATAATTTTAACTACTTCTAATTAAGAGATGAGCTAGTGTGAGTTCCAATGAATTAAATATGATTTAATTCACAAGTAGTGATCAATCACTTAACTGATAATTCACTATAAATATTTGTTGCATGTCGGTTCTAAGGAAGGCCCAGTTGAGATTGAGGTTAAAGGGGTGATACTTATTAGTTATATAATTAGAAAATTGTATAGGTAAGTTATAAAGTCATGTGGAGGCCTATGATATATTTCATAATCAATTCCACATAATTTCCTATTTAATAGGGCGAAAATTCCTCCAGGAATGTGTGAGAAAGGAGGGATGAGCAGAGAATGAGAATTGGTTAATTATTTGATTGATTTTTCCTATATCAGAGTGAGACAGCTGGCAGAGTGCAAGTGTTTCTCGATGAGAGAAAAGAATTGTATTGTTTCATGGTATTGACTGCATACAATATAAAGATAACGGAAATTTAGGTAGTGTGCTTTCCCCAGATACATATTGTGTTGTGTGATTGGTTGTTTCTTTCTCTTACTTGTTATGCGATTGTGCAATCGTGTTTTGTTTCCGCAAATTGTAGAAGGATTCATTATTTTGTTTTAGTATATTACAAGATCATTTTGAATATCATTATTATATTTTCTACATGGTATCAGAGTGATAGGAATCACAATATAAGAGAAGAATAAAGTTTGTTTTGAACAGGTTTGAATTTGCATATTTAATCTTCAAGACCCAGTAGCAGATCAAGATGTATTTTAATGGCTTGAGACTTGAATATGACCTTGAGGGAAATTCGAACTAAAAATAATGGAAGGACAAGATGGAAGCAGTGCTCAAGGACAATAGACTGAAGGCTTTCATAGACAATGATATTCCTCAACCCGCAGCAGCAGATGCTCAACAACTTGATGCATGTTAAAAGAATGTAGCAAAGATGAGAAGGATATTGTCAAAGGGAGTTTGAGATCATATTGTCTTGAGTCTCCACAGGAAGGCGACTTGATATGTTACGGGGAAGGCCTTGACAAATATGTTTTAGAATAGAAGCAAACACAGGAAGTTGGCTTTGAAAGACAATCTCAAGAAGATCAAAATTGAGAAGGGCGACACGATCCAAAAATACTTGCTGAAGTTCACTCAGTGTCGAGATGAGCTTGGAAGTGTTGGGATAACTGTTTCCTGTGATGATTTGGTGATCCTAGATCTTATAGGCCTTCCCAAGAGCTGGCATAGGTACCAGGACTTTGTGAATGGGAGGGAGAATCTATCATATTGGGAGCGACTATGGTCTAATTTGGTACAATAATAAATTCGACGAAGCACCAAATATGGATCCTCATCAAAGACTGATGATGAGGAGAATGGTGCCTTGGTTGGAAAGGTGAAGAAAGGAAAAGGGAAGGCGTCCCATTCAAAATTGGATTCCGGTAAGGCAGGAAAGAAGCGAGACTTATCAAAGGTAAAAAATTTCAACTTCCATGAGCATGGACACTATGCCACAAATTGTCCACAAAAGAAGACCAACAAGAGGCCTAAGGAGGAGCAACATGTGAAGCACTTTCTTCACAATTCGAGTTGGATTTCACTCTCATCGCATGCATGGTGTCATCAGTGATAGGTTTTGTGTGGTACTTGGATAGTGGAGCTTCATTCCATATGACCGATATCAAATAATTCTTTAGTAGCTTGGAGGAGAAGGATATTCAGATGCACATCGATTTGGGTGACGACGGGAGGTATAACACTACTAGTGTAGGTAAAATTACCTTTTAGAGGGATTCAAGTAATCCACTCACATTAAAAGATATCATGTATGTTCCTGGTTTAAATAACAATTTTGTTTTTGTTGCTATGTTGGAATATCATGACTATGATGTGATCTTCAGTGAAGGAAATGTGTTCCTTCGTCACAAAGCCACGGGATAGGTGAAAAATATTTGGGTTCGAGTAAATAAATTCTACAATCTGGATGTAGAAGATTGCACAACATTTAGCATGAAAGAAAGGAAGGTGGAGAGCCAAGACATCGATGTGTTATGGCACAGGAGGTTGGGCCATCTACACCACAACGCTTTGAAGATCATGCAACAGATTTCTATAGGACTTCCAAAGGGTGCACTTCCGCAGAGAGATACATGAAAACGATGTAAATTGGGGAAGTATACCAAATCCACCTTTCACGATAAGGAAAGCCGAGCTAAGGTGATCCTTGAGAGAGTTCACTTAGACGTGTGTGGACCGTTCTCAACAACTTCCATAGCAAAGCACATGTATTATGTGATTTTTTTTTATGATTTTTCAATAAAGTGTTGGATTTTCTTCATGCAGAATAAATATCATACATTCTCCAAGTTTTGTGAATACAATGGTGGAGAATACATCTCTAACTAATTCAAGAACTTATGTGCCTCAGAAGGAATTTGAATAGAATTTATAGAACCTCATAACCCACAACAGAATGGGGTTGTAGAAAGAAAGAATAAAACTATTGTGGGAGCACAACAAGCTATGTTGCATGATCAAGGCCTGTTGTTTCATTTGTGGGTGGAATCATGCATTAAAATAATATTTGTGTAGAATAGAAGTCCTCATCAGATACTTGGGATGAATACACCAGAGGATGATTTTTTAGGTAAGATACCAGATGTGTCATATTTTAAAATTTTTGGTTCATCTATTTATTTCCATGTAACCAAAGATGCCAGGAAGAAGCTAGAGCCAACAACAGAGTTGGCGATATTTGTGTGGTACAATGATACACCTCACAACTATCGGGTGTACTTGATATCACACAGGATGAAAATGGTCAAAAGAGATATGAAATTTGATGAAGACAAAGCCATGCAGTTGTTCCTTGAGAGGGAGCTCAAGTTGCATGCAGTTGAGGAGCTCTTGGCTCCAAAGGATGAACCTCAGGATGTGAAGCAACCACAAGTAAAGGAATAGAGAGTGGTATAAACCACTCATGCAAACCATTCTACCAAATATGGAAGGAAGCACACCAGATATGTTGATATATTATTGCTAGATGTGAGAGATAATGTGGGAGCACCCACATCACAACGTAGGCACAAAAGGTCCCCAGAGTGATACACTGGATACATGGCTCTTATGAGCGAAGGTATTGAGATAGAACCATCCTCTTTTGAGGAATAAGTGCAGTAGCCAATGTGGGTTGATGCCATGGTTGAGGAGTATGACTCCATTATCAGAAACAGTGCATGGGAAGTTGTCCCAAGACCAATGTGGAAGTCAATTGTAGGATACATGTGGGTCTATAAGGTGAAGTAGGCAATAGATGGGAGTGTGGAGAAGAAAAAGGCCATATTTTTGGCCCGAGGTTTCTCTCAGGTGGAGGGGAGGGATTATTATGAGAATTTTTCACCAGTCACAAGGTACTCATCTATTAGATCCATCCTTGCACTCTCAGCACAGATGGGATGGCAGATACATCGGATGGATGTGAAGATATCCTTTCACAATGGAGTTATTAAGGAAGAGGTGTACATTGAGAAGCCAAAAGGTTTTGAGAGCTTATATAGGGAGTTACATGTGTGAAGACTCAAGAGATAAATGTATGGGCTAAGTCAATCACCTCGTGCTTGGTACACCAGGATTGAAGATATTTCACCAGGTTTGGATTCACCAAGAGTGAAGCAGATGTGAACCTATATCATAATGTGGTTTTTGCTAAGATTTTGATTATTGTAACTTATTTAAATGATCTGATACTGACAGGTGATGAGAAGCTCATAAAATCTTGCAACTAGGATCTTGCAAGAGAATTTGAGATGAAGGACGTGGGGCTCTCAACACTATTTCCTGGGATTGGAAATATGGCAAAGAGTTGGGGAGCTATTTGTATCTCAGGGAAAGTATGCCAAGGATATTATGAGGAAGTTCCACATGGAGGGAAACAAACCCATGGAGACTCATCTAGCAGGAAAATAGAAGAAGGAGGATACTACTACGGGCGAATTAGTGGATGTTATTGTTTACAAGAAGCTTATGGGTTCACTCATGTATTTGGCAAACACACAACCTGACATATGCTATGTAGTTAACCAACTGAGCCAAGCTATGGTTAATCCTACCAAGATCTTTTGGAAGGTAGAAAATCATGTGTTGAGATATATTAGAGGCACTACAAAGTATTATGATATAGATGGAAAGAGGGAGTGAAGCTTCAAGGCTTCATCGATGCAGATTGGGAAGGGAATCCATCTGATAGGAAGAGCACATCAGGGGAAATCTTTAGCATAGGATCAACAAAAATTTCCTGGTACAACAAGAAACAAAGATTAGTTGCACTCAGTTCAGTCGAGGCAGAGTACATGGTGGCCAGTCAGGCAGCATGTGAGGCCATCTGGATGAGGAAGATACTTGTTGGTTTGTTTGGTCATCAGATGGATCTACCAGTTATACATTGTGATAACAGAGTTGCATCAAACTCTCCGTTAATCTAGTATTCCATGAAAGTTCCAAGCATATTGATATCCGATATCACTTTCTCAGAGATTGTGTTCCAATGGAGATTATGTCATTAGAGTACATTCCCATGGAGGAGCAAGATGCATACATATTGACGAAAGTGCTGGCAAGAAGAAAAATCGAATTCCAAATAGACAGTATCGGGCTAGTAGATAATCCCTTTCTTGTTGAGAGGGAGTGTTGAAACGACACCAAGAAATGGCACCCAATGGGGCTTCTGATTTAAGTTTCCCTTAATTAAATTGGAAAAGAAATTGTAATTTCATCTCATGACAACTTGTATTAGTTAACTAAGTCAAAATGACTGATTTAGCTTAGGAAATTCGAGTTAGGGTCTGAGAGGAGGCATGTAGAGTTCTCCCATGATTTTAGGGGGTCCAGTTACATTTATTTGTGAGTTGTAATAATTTAACTCAAGAAATTGAGTTAAAATCAATTTAACTAGTTCTAATTGAGAGATGAGCTAGTGAGAGGTCTAGTGAAATAAATCTGATTTAATTCACAATTAGTGATCAATCATTTAACTAATAATTCGCTATAAATAGTTGTTGCATGCTAGTTCTAAGGAATACCCAGTTGAGACTGGGGTTAAAGGGATGATATCTATCAGTTGTATAATTAGAAAATTGTACAGGTCAATTATATATTCATGTGGAGGCGTATGATGCATTGCACAATCAATTCCAAGGAATTTCCTATTTGATAGGGAGACAATTCCTCCTATTTGACTAACTTTGCTTAGATCAGAGTGAGACAATTTCCAGAGTGCGTGGGTTTCTTGGTGAGAGAATCGAATTGTATTGTTTCATAGTCTTGACTTTATATAATATACATATAGCGGTGTTTTAGGCAACATGCTTTCCCCGGATACATCTTGTGTTTTGTGATTGATTGTTTCTTTCTCTTACTTGTTATGTGATTGTGTGATCATGTTTTTTTTCTGCAAATTGTAGAAGGATTCAGTTTGAATCTCATTGTTAGAATTTCTACAGGATAAATCATTTTCCAGATGATCATGCATCACCTGCTTTTATGAGAGAAAGGGTGATCATGATGAACACCAACAAGAATCCAAATGCTATTGTCAAAGCCAACTTGGCCTTCGCGGGTGGAGCGAGATCAAACACTCAGTATTTGATGGATGAGAATGAGTAGTTGGTACGGAATCTACAGTTTGCCCAAAAAGAGACAGAGCAACTTCATGTAGTAACATAGAATGTAGTTTCCACATAGGTTTACTTGGGGTAAATGAGGGCAGTGATACTTGGTGAAGTACCCACACTTGGAGATACCATGCGGGACCTCTATGAGGAGCTCATTACCATACATAAGGCAGCTTTAGCTTGCATGGAATGCAACAACAAAGTAAAGAGTTTGTCAATATTCTCAAGAGTGTGCAAATTTTCATCACCGTCGTGCAAGAGTGGACAATGCGATACAAGGGGGCACCATTTAGTTTGGTAAATAAGATGAAGCCACAGGAAGAGATGGAGAAAGCAAAGGTTCAGATGTTGATCCAAAACATCAGACAACTCACCTCGTCCATTGGAAACATTCATGTCTCATATGTACGGTTGTACAAAAATTGGATTTCATGGTGAGTGTTGACTTTTGTAGCTTGGGAGGTACTCCAAACCCTAGGGTTTAGGGTTTGGAGGGAAAAGCGCCACAAGGGTCACTTGTGGGCTTATAACCCAAGCATGGGGTTTTGTACCAAATCATGTTTTGAAAAATCCTGGGAGGACAGTTCTACATGTGATGGCATGAGACGATAGAGGGCGGAAAGGAGAATCCAATGCTTCAAAATCCATTGAATTCTGATATGTAGAAGTGGAGATATGAATTTTTGAAGTTGTCATTAATATTTGGACAAGACAAGTCATGTAGGCTTGAAGAATTCATCCAAGAGACATGACTTTTCATCAAATTTGAGGAGCCCATCGTTTATGTATAAATAGAGGGTGAATGTGAAGTTATTGAGCATCCATCTTGTGCAAGACATTCCTATTAGAGCAGCTAGTTGAGCAGGAAGGACTAATTGAAGGATGCAACAAGGTGGCTAGGGCAGTGAGGCTTGGAGGGATTTTTTTAAGGGTTAAAACAGGTTTGAAATATGTTGTGTTGAAGGAGGATGGTTCTGGCTACTAGGCCAAGGCTTTAAGGGCTAAATTAGATCTACTTTGGGCACCATTTAGGGACAAGGAGCTACCAGAAGTGTTGGTTGTAAGCAACATGAATATTGTGTGCTAGGCCACAGGCCATAACACCACAGCAACGTGTGAGTAGGGAGGTTTAAGGGCTAGTATATACCCATGATAGCAACATGGTAGAGGAGTGGTATCCTAATGGTATGCCACTAGTTATTGGAGGTTGTTTGAGGGTTGTTTAGGGGTTGGTTGAGGGCTTTTACAGCCTACTAAAATTCCATAAACAAGAACAATAAATGACATCAGCGTACAAACATATTTGGAGCAGCATTTGGATGAGCTTTGGGTCAAAGGAGTTGACCAGATTTGGATCAGAATTGGAGAAGCCTCTGGGAGACGTGTGTTGGGTTTTCTTGAGAAATAATATCCAACTAGGAGAAGATTTCATGGTGTAGTATTGGGTTCCATTGATATAGTAGAGGGAAATGTATTGTCTACCCAAAGTATCCCTAGATAATTTATCTTGACGTGAAAAAAAGGAGCTGAAGGTTGGGTGAAGTTTGGTGCCGAAGTGCAACACCTTGATGGAAAAAGGTGGTTTCTATCTTGGAAGTTTGGAGCTTGGGAATTAGGGCTACCCAGAGAGTAGATTGAACCAGTCTGTGTACACTCTATAGAATTTACTTGCAACAATTTTAGGTGGCAGCCCTCCTGGGGTCTCTATGTGTTGTGGAATTGATGGACTAAGGCACAATTAGTGAGCAATACGGAAGAGAAGAACCGACATGACGAGATACGACATTGAGTTTGTCATTGTATCTTGTATACCATAGACTATTGTATTATTCATATTTTGGTTTAATATAACAAATATTGGTGATTGTAAATTACTGTACAATTTTGTTTAACATTGTGTATATTTGTGCATGTGTGATTTACTAGTTTATATTTCTGTTGTGCAAAGTATTTCATGATTGAGATTATTGGTTTAGTAGCATTAGTGATTTTAATACTCTAACCTAGACCCAGTCATGGAAATTAAGCAAGGTATCAGAGAGTGTCTGAGATACTTTGGAAATTAGTGAATCAGAGTTGTGTGCAACAAAGTACAACGTGAGAGGGAGTTGGTCACATTGTAAGTGAAGGGATCACTACAATGTCGAACATATAGGCAAGTCTATAGTATGATGATGGTTTGGAGGAGTTTTCCAACTATATTCATTGGAAGGAAAGGATTAGGTTGGTCTTAGAGGTCAACAATATCTGGGATTTTGCCAAGAAATTCATCAAGAAGAAAACTGACCCTAAGGAGCTGGAAATATGGGAATATTTGGATACGAAGGAAATATTGATCATCCTATATGGTTTGAATGATGCCCTAATACCTCATTTTTCTGGGAAGAATACCGAACATGAGATGTGGATGGCTCTTCAAAATTTTTTCTAGAATAAGAACAAGAACTGGGTACTAGTATTGGAGGACAATTTCAATTCCACGAAGATGATAAAGGGTGAAGGAGTAACTTCGTATTTGAAATGGTTGTCTCAGGTCAGAGATGAGCTTCATTTCATCGGTGTCAAAATTTCAGATGGAGATATGGTGAGGATTGCCTTGAAAGGGTTCACTGAGAAATGGAAGCCCTTCATCAAAGGAATAATTTATAGTGAGAAATTTAGAGACTAGGATAGGCTGTGGGACGAATCCATTCAGGAAGAGTTTTGAGATGAGGATATTCATCCATCGAAGTGGGAAGATGAAGACGTGGCACTTGCACCACGAATGAAGAGTAAGTCGAAGAAGGAATTGAGTAAATTTAAGTGTTTCAACTTGACGAGATGGGTCATTTTCGTCGAGATGTCTAATGACGAAGGGAGATGATGAGAAGAGGAAATGGAATCAAGTCATAGGTGTTACCACTTAAACTAAGATGGATGATATCACCAGGATATTGGAAGAGAAGGACTTTGCTATGATTTCTCATTTCTCGTAGGGTACTATCAATGAGGATGGATGGTACGTGGATAGTGGTGCGACGAAGCATAGGACAGGGTCACATGTGGTTTTTTAGACTCCAGCTGAACGAGACTCAAAGTTTCACATGGTGTTGGGTGACAAGATTCAATTAGAGATCTGAGGATTGAGTGTTGTGCCATTCAGGATGGAGATAGGACGTATGAAGCTGGTCTAGGATGTATCATTTGTACCACGTCTCCGATATGGTGTGATTTTCATCTCAATGATGGAGAGGAAGTGGTTTGAGGTCTTGTTCTAGGATGGTAAGGAAATACTTGGGCCTAGAGGTTCTAAGTTTGATGGGATTGTACTAAGAATTAGAGAGAATTTTCTCTACAGCTTAACGGGAAAGCTTGTGGATCATGGGAAGAAGCAGGTTGAGTGGATGCAGGTTCCAGAGAAGCAAGATTAGGTGTAGGTGCAGGTGCAAGATTCAGAGGAGCAGGTACAGGTTCCCGAGAATAAGGTACAGTTTCCAGAGAAGAAAGTACAGGTTCCAAAGACTCAGAGGGAGTCGAATTCTAGTGCGACCTTGCAGGTTCATATGGAGACTTTGAAACCAAAGAAGAGTGCATGGATAGTGGGGAGCAAGGGTGCTTCCACATATGTTGTGCATGAAAATCCCCTTTGCGGACAGAGGTGATCCCTCTAGCCCTAGGTAACAAGGGAACATGTTTGTTCCTAAATTCCTAGTTCATAAACGAAATGCGGATCGGAATAGATGTCCTACCTCAATCCAACGCTCTTGATGTATTATGTTGCAGTGACCTATCGATCTTTGTTCTTCAAGCCTTGCGCTCCATTGGTAGCGATATTCACACACCTGCACAAATATCAAGCAAACACTAAAATCTTACGAGCATACAAAGTTCATTTATGACTATCCAACTAGTCAAGGAGAGTCAAAAACTTCGAATATAACATAGACAAAGATGGAAATAGAAATCAGTCATGTCATATTAATATATATAAAAGGGAGTTTACAACCCGCGCCTTGAAATTGTAGACATCCTTTGACGGGTTCAGTCGGGCACGTCTCAAAGCATTCATTCGGTGATTCGGCTCAAAGAGGCAAAACACTCAAACTCTCTCTCTCCACTGTGGACTATTCCCTGCTACCTTCTCTTGGTCTATTCTAGCTAGCATAGTCAATAGGATGAAGAGGAATTTATAGGAGTGGAGGAAGAGCTTTGGGATCCACTTATGGTGGAGGAAAGGTCTATCCCTTTGGGAAGTTTCATTTTTGTAGTAACTAGAAGGCCAAAGGGAGAAACTCGACCACATCCAGTCAAAAAAACATCCATGATTCCGCTCATGAAGCTATTATATATTAGAGGCTTTATTCCATATTAAAAAAACCTTCTAAAAGTAGCTCAGCATGGGGGTCCTTCAAAGACAGAGCGACCACGGCGTGAGGGCTAGTGTAAATTTGGCCATGAGCATGAGGACATAACTACACCACAATGCCGACCCAAAAGCACAAGTTTTTAAGGGTATAATTCAGGAATGGTCCACAGGGATTTTGTTCTTGGCATGTTAAGGGATGAAATTACATTCATTATGATGTGTGACAGTATACAGGGGTCACTATGATGGTCCTCCAGTATTCAGAATAGGGAATGCAGGGACAGTGAAAAAATGTTGTGTAACAATATCTACCAAGAAGGAATCATGGAAAGACTGGAAAGAGATAAAGGAGAAGAAGAAGAATCAATATGCTTCCAACATTGATAGTGATACTTCCAAGAGAGGCATAGTTCACAGGACAAGGATTGTTGCGATTGTGAGTGCCAGGAGTTGGGAAAGTGTTGCGAGTAGTGATGATGATGACGAGATACTTTCTGGTATTGGAAGTACCTCTCTTGCTAAGAGGGGGTGTTGATTTGTGTAGATTGGGAAGTAATTCCAAGGCTAGGAAGTATTTATTTGGGGCACCTTTTAGGGACAAGGATCTACCAGAAGTATTGTTTATAAGCTATAGGGCTATTGTGCGCTAGGCCACAGGCCATAACACCACAACAAGGTGTGAGTTGGGAGGTTTAAGGGTTGGTATATGCCCATGAAAACAACGTGGTAGAGGAGTGGTCTCTTAAGGGTATGTTGTAGGTTATTGGAGGTTGTTTGAGGTTTTTTCAGGGGTTAGTTGAGGGTTGTTGAAACTTGCTAAAATTCCCTAACCAGGAACAATAAATGACAACAATGTACAAACAAATTTGGAGCAACATTTGGATGAGTGTTGGGTCAAAGGAGTTGACCAGATTTGGATCAGAATTGGAGGAGCCTATAGGAGCCGTGTGTTGGATTTCCTTGAGCGATAAGACTTAAACTAGGAGAATATTCCACACTATAGCATTAGGTTCCATTGATCTGGTGGAGGGAAGTGTGTTGGCTGTTAAAATTCCTAAATCAGGAATCCTATTGTAGCAACTGGAAAATATTCACCTAATTATTAATATTTACTTAAAAATTTATTTGCAGTTGCCTACAACAAAGACTGAATACATCACACTACAACCTACACAAATATAAAAATATTTTTGAAAAAAAATACAACGTAGGAAAGAAATAACACACACATATGCACTGTTATTTTTGGACAATTTTGTCGGAAAAAACCCAATGCTGGAAAATCAGTGCAACAGATGAGGTTTTTTATTATTATGCAAAAATTTCTGAATACAAGAGTATGACTATTGAAATTGACAAGTCATATAGAGAAAAAATTGACAAATAAATCTCGTGATAAAATATCACTCTACCACGGGAATCTGACACTGACCTCAGCTCAAGATGAGTTGCCTATATGAAGTGACCGTGTCACCCTATGTTGTCTCTATGTCACAACTCGATTTAGCCTTCACTCTTGTTGTTGGATCTTATACTGACTAGATACGAGGCTCTACTGGCCTCTGGAAACTCCCTTCGGCTTTTGGCACTGACCCTTGACTGTTTCCTCAACAAAATTTCGGACTCCCTCTGAAACTCTGCGCTACCTCTGTGTGGCACTATGTAATATCTCTATGGATTTACTGCCTCCTCTGCATTGCACTCTTCGGATTAGGAAAATATTCCATCGGAATGCTATCCCTGCCCTCACTGAGAGAAATCACCTCGATCACTCTACAACAACTTTTGTTTCTCTCTTGAGAATTCGATCTCCTGATTCCCTACCCAATGTGTTCTCCAAGTGCCCATCGAGGTCCTTCTTATAATCTTATCGTTGAACAATCAACAACCCAAATTAGATCCTAATCAATGGCTCAAATCATCTTGACTCGATCTTTTTATTTTTTCTAGAAGTTTCACACCCACTTTAATTAATACCCTTTAATTCTTTTAATTTCCTAAGTTTAGACTTAAGCATCCATTAAAAATAATTATTTATTTTAATTAAACTCTCTGGGTGGAATTTCCCAAAATTATTTCTAGGTTTTGGAGAATTCATATATCTTGACCTGCCTGCAAATTCTTTATGCTAGAGCATATCCGATGCTACCAGAAATCAACACTCTCTCTTAGCGGGGAATGTGCTCTAGTAATGAAATTTGTTGACGCATCACCCTGACTATGTATCATCTCCCTATGTGATGGTAATTTCTGGTATCACTGCCCACCAACTACTGAGCAAATGTTGCATTTGTGCTGCTACTAACTCTACATCATGATGCCAACTACATTGCGTTGCAATTATGTTGTTGTTGCAATAGAAAAACATCCAAAATATTGAACCAACTATGTTCAGTATGATGTATTTTTTACTGGAGTTCTGGCTGCTGCTAGTTTCTGCGCTGACCCTCCGAAGCCTCTGCGTTGCTGCTGACTCTGCATTGTGCCAACTCTTCTTTGGGTTTCTTAAGTCTCTATCACGTCTAGTCACTGCAATTGTCACTCCAGTAATTCTTTGCACCAACTCACACTAGTCCATCCTGCTACTTCTGATATGGCTTCTCGTAGAAAGGTATTGATTCGAGAGGTGGACTCCTCAAGGATCCGACCCACCTACAACTCTCTGGAACTACAGTACTAGATCACCCCACCTCTACTCTAGATGTATGTGGTCAATCATGGAAAAATCCTCCTCCTCGGTCTCTACGGGTGCAGCCTTCTGATCATGTTTATCTTCCTTGTCCTTCTTTCTAAGAGGACATTGCGTAGCGTAGTGACCAAATTCACCACACTTGAAACATTTGATCTTTGATACGTCCTTCTTTCGCCTCCTCTGCTCCTGCTGCCCCTTTAATGTAAGGGTTGCGTTCTCCTCTTCCTCCTTGGGCTTCAGCCCACTACTACTGCTGCCATCTATTTTGCACTTTACTAGATCACGCCTCATCTCTTCCTATTGAAGAGAAACCCACATACCCTCCCAATCCATCAATATTTATATGTCTAGAATACTTTGGACAAATATTTTCCATTCTTCTGAGACACTATTCATGGTTAATCTCACCATCTCCGTAGCATGAGGCATTGACACTACAACTTCCAGCTGATCCCAGACTTCCTGAAGCTTTGTAAGGAAGTGATCTATGTGCTCCCACATGTGCATCCACGTGGATCTCATCTTCTCCTCCAAGTACATCTTCCATTGCTCAGAAGATCCCTGACACAACATGGCCAATGCATCCTACATATATTTGGTTGTCGCTTTTCCAGATATGTGAGAAACAATATGATCTCAAACTCCATCGAGTATCAATCTCTTGGCCTTTTCCATATCCTTCTTGTAGGCTTTCAATGGACCCAGATCTGCAGGGACAACTACCACATTATTGTTAAAGGCTTTGAGATCGTGCTCATCCAGAAGGAAAGAGATCCTTGCCTTCCAGATCACATATTTGGAGGCACCCACCAATCAATCTCGTTCTCTCAGTCCGGATACTTCCATCACACCCAAAAACAATGTCGAAGTCTGCCTCTACGCAGTTGCTAACTGGCTCTACACACTCCCTGCTAGAGTGAGAAAAAATTCTCTTGGCTATTGCTGCTTTTGTGTGGGAAATTATAATTTCTGGGCAAGAAATTCTCTAAGGTCATAATTCCCTCAGTGTGCTCTTCTTCCCTTCTGATGCTTTTCTACACTAGCAACTACTACAAAAAATTTGTGTTCTAGCTTACGATCTTCTCTATGTTGCTCCCTCTGCCACTAAAAAATTTCAATCTGGAAAATATTCTTCTCTGTCGACTCACTTAAAGAAGGATTTTTCACGAAATCTTGCCCTCCTAGCACTGGACTGCACAAGATTTATGGGGATTCGATCTGCAACCTACACAACTCTTTTATCTCCCTCTCCGGCTCTGCTTTTGAGCTCTTCTCTGCTTCACCTGCACTCTGATACCATGTGAAAATTCCTAAATCTTGAATCTTATTGCAGTAGCTGGAAAATATTCACCTAATTATTAATCTTTACTTAACATTTTATTTGCACTTATCTACAACAAACACTTAATACATCACACTGAAACCTACACAATTATAAAAATGTTGCAAAAAAAAAAAAATACAACACAGGAAAGAAATAACACACATGTATACACCATTATTTTTGGACAATGTCCTTGGAAAAATCCAATGTGGGAAAACCAGTGCAACAACTGATGGTTTGTACTATTATGCAGTAGTTTCTGAATACAAATCTATGAGTGTCGAAACTGACAAATCACACGAAGGAAAAAATAATAAATAAATCTTGTGAGAAAATCTCACTCTACCATGGGAATGTGGAACTGACCTCAGCTCGAGATGAGCTGTTTGCATTGCCTTTGCGCAGTGACTATGTCACCCTACACAGTCTTTGCATCACAAGTCTATGCAACCTTCCCTCTTGCCATTGGATCTTTTTTTGACTGGAAACAAGGCTCTACTAACCTCCGGAAACTCCCTTCGGCTTCTAGCACTGACCCTCGACTGTTTCCTCAACAAAATTCGGTCTCCCTCTGAAACTCTATGCTTAATCTGCATGGCACTACATAGTCTCTCTATGGATTTTATTGCCTCCTCTGCATTGCACTCTTTGGATTAAGGAAATTATCCACCAAACAACTAGCCCTGCCCCTCACTGTAAGAATTCTCCTCGAACACTCTCTGGAAATTATTGTGCTGCTCTCTTGAGAAATTGATCTCTTGATTCCTCACCTGATGTGTTCTCCAAGTGCCCATCGAGCTCCTTCTTATAATCTTCTTATTGAACAATCAACGGCCCAAATTAATCATATTTAATGGCTCAAATCATCTTGAATCGATCTCCATCTTTTTATAGAAGATTCACACCTAGTTTAATTAATACCCTTTAATTATTTTAATTTCCTAAGTTTAGACTTAGGAATCCATTAAAAATAATTAATTATTTTAATTAAATTGTCTTCGTGTGGAATTTCCCAAAACAATTTCTCGATTTTGGAGAATGCATATGCCATAGGCTCCCTACAAATTCTTGAGGCTAGAACACATCCGATGCTACCATAAATCAATATTGGCTACCCAAATTAGCCATAGACAAGCTATCTTGATGTGACAAAGAGGAGCAAAAGGTTGGGTGAAGTTTGGTGCCGAAGTGCAGCACCTTGATGGAAAAAGGTGGCTACTAGTTTGGAAGTTTGGAGCTCGAGAATTAGGCCTACCCAGAGAGAAGATTGGATCAACATGTGTACACTCTACATAAGTGACTTGCAACTGTGTTAGATGGCAACCCTCCTGGAGTCTCGATGTGTTGTGGCCTTGATGGACTAAGGCACAACTAGTGAGCAGTACAGAAGTGAAGGACCAGTAGGACGAGATACAACATCTAGTTTGTCATTGTATCTTATATACCATAGACTATTGTATTATTCAGATTTTGGTTTAATATAACAAAGATTGGTGATTGTACATTACTATACAATTTTGTTTAAAATTGTGTATATTTGTGCATGTGTGGTTTACTGCTTTATATTTCCACTGTGAAAAGTAGTTCATGGTTGAGATTATTGGTTTGGTAGCGTCAGTGATTTTAAGACTCTACCATAGACTCAAGGTCGTGGAAATTCAATAGTGAGAACCCACAAGATCCCATTAGTCATCTCACTGATTGAAGCTAATCACGAACATCAAGTTAGGGAGGAGATTGAAGAGTATTTGGAGCAGCTGGAACAAATTTCCACCAAGGAGGATTTGGAGTTGAATAAACAGAACACGCATAACTACATTGGTAGTCATGTTCAAATCAGAACAATTTTGCTCCTGGTTGAGAAAGAGGGTAAGGTTAGCTCCAAATCAATGTACCTGAATGATATGGAGGCTAGAGTATTCTTACAGCCTAACACCATCACACAGTTTTAGGATGTCATCACACAGTACCTATATTAGCATCAATATGTGACCAAGAAGCATCAAGTAGATGTTGTTGAGCTAGAGTTCACCCAAACTACAACATCATAATGTTTTTTCTTGTTAGGCTATCAAGTTGTATCTACCTTATTTTGTCTCTTATGGGTACGAGTTGAAAATGTAATAATATTGTAATTATTTGTAAAAGTGAAATTCCAAGTGTCCACATTGGAATGTGAAGAGTCATTGTTATGTAATGAGCCATGTTGTATAGAATTTTAAGAGTCTTGAGGGGATTCCAAGAGTCACAAATGGGGCATGTGAAGAGTCACCTCCCTTTGTTATAAATATATCCTCATAACTCATTTAACAGGATTTTGAGAGCCAAGCTTTTGGCTAGGCTTAGGCTTAGGAATATATTGGGAGTTTGGTGAGAGCCTTGGCTTCTCCGTAGCATAAAGGGAGTATACTTGGTTGGAGGAGTAGGTGTTGTAGACTTCACATTCCACTATTGGGGCAACTTGTTTGTCAATGTTGTAGTATGATTGGAACTATCACTTTTAATAAAACTCAGAGTAGGTACACTTTCATGCATATGTTGTGGATATAGTAGGACTACTCTTGTTGTATTTTCAATATATTTTATTTAACTTACACATATGTTTATGAACCATTTAGTTTTCATTTGTATGAATCTTGTTGGATGCATGTTGATGTATTAATCTGTTACCTTAACTTGTGGACTATTCCGCTTGTTAGATCGTGTGATGTCATTTTTCTTATGTGTTCCTTCCAAGTTTCATACCATTACAGGCTTCCAAGGGGAACAATTATCTTTCCCCATTCGTGTGTTGGAACCGTCATGCATCGCACTTGAATTTCCGTGGGGTCACACACTTGTTCTCACCAAAGACATTGCACATCACTCTATGTGTTTTGCAAACCAAGGCAGATCATTAACACCCCATTGTTGGGACTCTTACTCCAAGCTGTGTGAGGTCTAGTTGGGAATTCATATCAGGGAGATCCCTTGAATGTTGGCGGGTCTAACACTATCGACAGGAATAAAAGAAAAAATGTATGCCTTTTAAATAGATTAAATTAGAGAAGAATACTATAGCAAAAACTATGGGTTGTCAAAATCTGAAGTCCAAAAACTGGTAAGTCAAAATATTTAGATAACAATAACATAACATGACTTTACAACATCTCTTCCATTTTGGGCTATAATGATGCTTAATTTTTTTTTAATTAAATTAAAAATAAATAAATAAATAAAAAATAAAAATAAAAATATATATTTTTTCACACAATTTTAATTGTTTCCTGGAGAGGCGCTCTACAACCCAATATAGGGGAGATATGTAGATGTAATGTAAGAAATTTTGTCAACATTTTTACACGTAGGCTCAATATGTTGAATTTATATTAATATTTTCAATTTATAAAATGTAAAAAAATTGTAAGCATTTACATATTGGTTCAATTAAATAATAGTAGAAATGTTAAAAGTAATATAGAACCCAATATGGGGGAGATGAAAAGGTTAAAACTATTATAGAACCCAATATGCGGGAGATGTTCCATAAAAAATTAAAAGTGATAAAAATAAGAAAATTCAATTTGTTATATTGTAATTTGGTTTTATTAATAAAATTAGGAATAATCTTTTAGATAAAAGAAAATCATAAGATACATATCACATTAAAACATATCACATGTAAGTAGTAGCTATAAGTTAAGATCAATTTTACTTTATAAATTAAAATCGTGATTATGTAATATATTTAAATTTAATTAATAAACACACCAAACTTTAATACCTACAATAAAGTAACCATAAAAAATATTTTTAATCATGGATATCTACACCCCTTTACCATAGATATTATTAACTTGTAAATAATATTTGTTACAATACCATAGGCTAATACCATGGCTCATCAATACCACATGCCTAGAAATTGTTGTAGAAATTATTTGTAGATTTAAAACTACTCATGAAATTTACTAAATCATAAGACTCAAAGATACTCCACTCATTTGCAGAATTCAATTCATGATCTAGAACAGAAATCATAGACATACAAAATGAAACATCACACATACACAAAGATTTATCTAGGGGAAAGGAACTTCTCAAAACCCCTTAAGCCTTGTGTTCATTAATCAAACAAAATGAAACATCACACATACACAAAGATTTATCTAGGGGAAAGAAACTTCTCAAAACCCCTTCAGCCTTGTGTTCATTAATCAAGTGAGTAAGAGAAGCTATTACAATTGTCAGCTCAATGTCAGAGCTCAACCTACAATAGAAATTCTATATCTCTTGTTGACTGACTGACCTTGGATAGTACTTAACAAATTCTAAAGCCCTCCAAGCTCCTATTTCCTTGCGTTGTTACTTGAGGAATTAGGCCCCTATTAATTAGGAAATTCCTCTAATTTATTACACAATTCCCAAGGATGGTCCACCTGACCTCATGCAACACATGTACACTCAACTAGTTTACAACGACTTGTTAACTGTCTTAGAAAATCCACCACAATTGGGAAATTCATATTTTTTGCATGCATGAGCTAATTATTAGTTGATTGATCAGTTAACCAAATGATATCTGAGTTATATTGAAGTCCCACTAATAAATTGATCACCCACTAGTTCTATTAACAATTAGAACTAGTTTAATTGATTACGACTAAAATTAACTCAACCTAGGATCCTAAAATTTAAGACTCACTAGACAAAACTAAAATTCATGCCCCTAACTCGAATGATCTAAGCTAACTAAGTGATAACAACCATGTCACCTATGTTAACTCATCCAAGTTGTTTGTTGATGTGGAATTTTGAATTTTCCCAATTTAATTAAGGAAAAATTAAAATTGAGAATTTCTTGTTGCATTTTTCAACACTCCCTCTCAATAAGAAAGGGATTATCAACCACCCCTATCATGCACCTGTGGAATGTTGATCTGGATTTATGCAGGAACGCAACAGAATAAACACATAACCATAAATATAGAGATGCAACGGAAATAACACTTCATTTCATTAATATCAAAGAACTGAAATTTTCTTACAGACAGAATGGAAATAAAACTAGCTAGGGCACTGGTAGCTATCTTTGAGAAGATATGTGGCGGCTACAGGCCTATGAACTGAGTTACAGTGAGGCTCGAGGGCCTATTTATTATTTAGAAACAATGGGAAATCCCAAACAGCCAAAACCCTAACCCTAGGAGATGAAGCGCCAAAACTATGGGCCCCGTTTGGGTAAATTGGTGTTTCAACCTCCTAGGGGCGTAACTTTGGCATACGATCTCCATTTGATGCGTACCATACCTCGTTAGAAAGATCTATATGAGGATTACAAATTTTGAACAAGCAACATCATGGACCCATGTTGCTCTCCATTTTCCCAAAAAACGTCGTTTAGGGCCTCAAAATGGCTCCAGAAGTTTAGGACCTGAAAAACTGCTAAAAATAGTAAGTTGTGCTGAAACTGAAAAACTGAAAGAGACAATGGTGGGGCCCCAAGTGGAATAGGCGGGTGACCACCAATATCCACCTGTATCATTCCTCCCCCCTTAGGAAGCAATGGTCCCCATTGTGTTAAGTTCCTCCATGAGATGAGGAAATTTCTACTGAACTTGGTCCCTAGTGAACCTCTTGCCTTGGTGCAGGAGTTGACCATCTTTGACAACCCGATACAGTTGGATCTTCTGTTGGCAAGTGTTCTTGATTTGCATGTCCATGATACAATCTGTGGTGGCCTGTTCCATGCAGTCTGGGTTTAACTCTGTTGGTGTGAATTGTTCTGCAATGTCCGAGGTGTCCAGTAGAGGTGAGAAGTAAGGACGAAGGCCATCCACATTGAAGACTGGGTGCAGATCAAGGAATGGTGGAATACTGAGCTCGAAGGAATTTTTCCCTATAGCCTTGGTGATGGTGTACAGCGCGTATCGAAGCGGGTGAAGCTTGCGGTGGGGTCCAGTGAGGTGCTCCTTCTGCAAATGTAGCCATACTTCTTCGCCCACCTGGAAGTTCTGTGGCACTCGGTGTTGATCATGGCATTGCTTGTACTTGGCATTGACTCTGTCTAATATATCATGAACCTGTTGGCAGATGTGTTGAATGCGCTCGATGAAGCTACTTGCTTTGTCAACTTCAGACTGGACATGAGCTGAATCGGCCTGAGCAGCTGCAAATGGCATGGCTACGTCAATGGGACATAGTGGCTGGAATCCCAAGCCCACTTGAAAGGGGCTATGGCCGATTGAACTATGGAGAGCCTGATTATAACTATGTTGTACATAGGGGAGGCTCTTGTCCCGTGTGCATGGATGCTTTTAATTTTACATGTGTAGAATGTGTACAATCATTCTGTTGATGACCTCTGTCTGGCCATTTGTTTGGGGATGGAAAGCTATGGACTTGGTGAGCTTGGTATCCAACATTGACCAAAGGCTGGACCAAAATGTGTTGAGGAACCTGCTATCCTGATCTGATATGATAGACTGTGGGATCCCAAAGTGCACACACACTCGTTCAAAGAAGAGTTTAGCAGTGGCTTCTGCTGTGATATTCTTCTTGCAGGCCACCATAATGGCCATCTTCGAGAATCTGTCGACGACCACGAAAACACAGTCATTTCCCTGCTTAGTAGAAGGCAGGACCGACATGTAATCCATGGAGATGGATTCCCAAGGTCGACTAGGGGTAGGTAGAGGAGTATATAGGCCTTGCTTCTTGATGGTCGGTTTGGCAATGGCACAAGCAGTGCAGGATCTGATGTTCTTCTCGACATCCTTTCGAAGGTTCGGCCAATAGAAATACTTTTGCAGGATTGCTACTGTTTTCTCGACCCCGAAATGCCCAGCGACTCGACTGTAGTGTGCTTCCCATATCATCTTAGCACGCTCGCTTGAAGGAACACAAAGGTGTCCCATGTGACATAAAAGTGCATCTTGGAGGTGAAAATTTGGAACTTGCGTACCCCCCAAGAGTGCCTTGTAAGTGTGGCTGAATTCTGGGTCACTCTCATAGAGAAGCGGCCAATCAGAAGTCTTGTGCCCACAAGAGTTGAGCACGGTGGTGGGCGCCACGATCGGTGGTCGGCTAAGGCAGTTTGCAACATTATTGGTGCTACCCTTCTTGTCTGCAACATTATTATTTAGAAACAATGGGAAATCCTAAACAGCCAAAACCTTAACCCTAGGAGATGAAGCGCCAAAACTATGGGCCTTGTTTGGGTAAATTGGTGTTTCAACTTCCCAGGGGCGTAACTTTGGCATACGATCTCCGTTTGACGCGTACCATACCTCGTTAGAAAGATCTATCCGAGGACTACAAATTTTGAACGAGCAACATTGGTCCATGGACGACCAATGTTGCTCTCCGTTTTCCCAAAAAACTTCGTTTAGGACCTCAAAACGACTCTGGAATTTTAGGACCCGAAAAACTGCTAAAAATAGTAAGTTGTGCCGAAACTGAAAAACTGAAAGAGACAATGGTGGGGCCCCAATTGGAATAGGCGGGTGACCACCAATATCCACCTGTATCAAATGTACTGCATGAAATACCTCTCACTATTGTTGATGCTATTGCAACATCTACAACCTAGAATCATATTTAAAAAAAAAAAAAAAAAATTGAATCAACTGTGTCTGCAACTGTCTACTGGGAAAATTGTGTTGTTGTAGAAATTATACAAAAAGCATGTATATCATGGATTTAATACAATCTAAAAACGTACTAAAGTTAAATACTGAATCACTTCTACAAATATTTTGTGAAACTTAAAACACAATCACCAATCACATGAAGCAAAGAAGAATCAAATCAAACCACAACATAGATAATTTCCCAGGGAAAGCTTATTGCTCAAAACCCCACTATCTTCTATTGTATATTCAGCATGGAATCATGAAACAATTACATACAACTCTTCTCACAAGAGCCCTCCTGTACTCAGCTAATTGTCTCCCATTTTCATACATAAAACTGACCAATACTTAGCCAATTTACTATCTCCAGACAGCTTGCCTTGCTTGCGCAATCCCTAATGAATGCAATCCCTAAAGAATAGGAATTTTGGCCTTCCTTGATTGCACAAGTATCATGGGAACTCAAATGGGTGTTTGGTTTCATGGGTGCAACCCAATAATCCTACAACTGATAGTCAAATTCCCTTTCACCTAGATCTCAACTGGGTCTCCACTGGATCTTACATGCATGCAGCTAATAATAGTAAATCCTGAGTTTCATGTGAGATCATTGATTGTGAATTAATTAATATTTAATTCACTTCATCTCTCACTAGTGTATCTAATAGTTACAACTAGCACAACTGAGTTCAACTCACTTAATTGAGTTAAACTGATTACAACCTGCATTAAATAATGCAGCACTGCACTTCGAACTTTGTTACAATTAGAATTACTCTGCATGCCTCATCAACTTCCTCTAACTCGAAATTCATGTGCTAACTGAGTTTATCAGGCTTAGTTAACTATTACAAGTTATTTTGAGACTAGATTACATTTTATTGTTCGTATTAATTAAGGGATAACTAAAATAGACATGCATCAAATTTAGCCATGTGGGCCCCACCCTAGTGTAGGTGCTTAATGCACTAGGCGTGGGTGCTGAAATTTTCTTATTGAATTTCAACAGTTGTTGACTCTACTACTAAGCCTCCTGCTTTCATGGAAAATTTTAGTGGCTAATATTCGTAGATGGGCTAATTTTCCATGATTTTTCTAGAAAAAAGATTCGCCAATTTCCATTTTTTCCTAAAATAGATTCGCCCAAATTTTATAAGAAAAAATGATTTTACCTGAAAAATCGCCAAAATTTTATAAAGACTATATAAAATCATTAGGAGTTTTAATTTTTTTTATAAAATATCACCAAGAATTTTATAGTTTTCATATTATGGATTAGTAAGATTTGCCAAGGTTTCTAATCTTTAAAATAAATTTCCATCCTTAAAATTTTCCCTGTCTGCTTTGTTTTCAATACTCCTCTGCAGTCCTCTGTATATGACTGACATTGATCCTCCTGAAATTGAATATTATGGACCCCCGTAGCAAGGTAATGATCCATGAGGAGAAAACCTCAATGGACCCTACCCAAATTTCTGAAACTCTTGGATTAGGGCTTGACATTGCCCCACCTCACACCTAGAGGTATGGTTGCATGTGCTCCCTCTGCCCACTTAGCTCAAATTGTCCCCGTACTTTAGTGGATGTCTCAAAATTTCCTCCTCTCTGCTTCTCCAATTATGGCTTCTCCACAAATTCCTCAGGCTCCTTCTAAGGCTGCATGTTGAGAGTTCTAACATGCTCCCTCTCAACCACCATATATTTAGACTATGCTTTGCTTCTCAAGGTTGTGCATGCATCTTCTACCTCAACTGCATACAGGTTCTTGACTCGAACCCCGATCTGCTTCACTTATCATGTGGCTATGTGTCTCAGGAATGCCTTTCTTTTGCTAAATATCACATCATAACCACAGTATTCCAAAACTACAACAAAGACGATATTTTTATTTAGGCCTAGAACAAACATGACATCCTTGAGTCTGAGAGGAGATCCTAACTCCCTCTGAAAGGTGACTATACCAATATCAATCACTTTGTACCTTATGTCGTCCCCAAACTCAATATTCATATCGATATATTTCTCCTCCAGATCACTAAAAAAAACTTTATTCCCTATCATGTGGAATGAGGCATCACTATCAAAGTACTAGACACTCCCCATCATGGTGTTGGCCATGCATGAGATAAGAGTGAAGTCAAGCTCGAACTGTGAAGCGAAGGCTTCACCTGCTGCGACTACTAAAGACTCCTTCTTGCTAGACTTTTTGTGTGGAAACTTAGTTGCATAGTGCATGAATTCATGATAATTGAAAATTTTAATTTTGGACAATTCTTTCTTCTTTCCCTCTTGGTTGGATTCAGCCTCAACTTGGGACTTCTTTCCCTTGGTGATATTTCCTTTTCCATCTAGGGCAAAGTATTCTTCTTCTTTGGATGAAGTATCGTCTCTAGTATTTCACCTTATTTCCTCCTGCATCAAATCAGATCACAAGCACTCCCAATTTGGTAGTTTCTCCCTCTTGTTCACTGAATCTTGGTAGTTGCGTCAGGTCTTGGGAAGGCCTAAAAGGGCTAGGCTTACCAAATCATCCTCTGCTACCGTAACACCAACCCCGCCAAGTTCATCACGACATTGTGTGAACCTGCTCAGATACTAAGGTATGGAGTCATTCTTTTACATCTTGATATTCTGAAGTTTATCCTTGAGTGCCAACTCACCGTGGTCACTATTGTTCTCGAACAATTCTGTCAGCACTTTCCACATTGCAAACAAAGCATATTTTCTGTGGTTTGAGACAATATGATCCTGTACTTCCTCCAAGATAAATCTCCTCGCCTTGGAAAAATATTTCTTCCATTGAGCATGGGTTTGGACATCTGTTGAAGGTCGTTGTGGAATGTTTGTCTTGACATATTCCAACAATCCATTGTCATCCAATACCGCCTCCATGCGATCCTTCCATGCGATGAAATTAGAGCCACCTTCCAAGGCATACTTTAGCCGTAACTCGATGAAGCTCATCTTCTTAACTCTAAGAACAAAAGTCAAAATTTTTTCTCTATTGTGAATCTAACTTTGATATCATGTAGAAATTATGTGTAGATTTGAAATTGCTTATGAAATTTACTAAATCATAAGACTCAAAGCTACTCTACTCATCTGCAGAATTCAATTCACTATCTAGAATACAAATCATAGGCATACAAAAAGAAACATCAGACATACACATATATTTATCTAGGGGAAATAAATTTCTCAAAACCCTTTTAGCCTTGTGTTCATTAATCGAGTGAGTAAGAGAAGCTATTACAATTGTCAACTCAATGCCAGAGCTCAACTTGCAAAATCAATTATATTCTCTGTTGTTGATGTTGGGTATGTGTTATATTCTTTCCACGAATAGTCATTAAGCGTAGCGGCAACCCCCCCTATTCAGGGTTCAGGTAGCCCCCTGCATAGGGCTTGGGGCAGCGCCCCAAGCAAAATGTTTTGGACCCTATTTTAGGTGGGTGGACCCGCCTATGGTTTTGTGCATGGGTTTGCACATGGTTTTGGAGCATGATGGTTTTCTGCCCCTGGTATTTTGTAGATTCAGTCAAGGGAACTACGGTTATGTTATGATCCAGGCTTAATGGATTGGGGTTTATGAATGCTTCGACATGTATATATATGTGTTGTAACACTTCAAGGAATATAATGAAAAATCAAGCTGGTAGTCTCGATTTGGGATCCAGGGGAAAAATATCTATGTATATTTGTTTTATGTTTTATGCTCTTGCTATTGTTTATTTCAGTTTTTTAAGAATTCGTTTGCACATGATTTTTGTACAGTGTTAAAACCTACAGTTGAATGACTTGTCTTGGCTAGTACTTAACCAATTCTCAAGCCCTCCAAGCTCATATTTCTTTGTGTTGCTCTTTGAGGAATTAGGCCCCTATTAATTAGGAAATTCCTCTAATTGATTGCGCAATTGCCAAGGATGGCCCACCTGATCTTATGCAACACTTGTACACTCAACTAGTTTACAATTGTTTGTTAACTGCCTTGGAAACTCCACCACAACTGAACAACTCGTATTATTTGCATGCATGAGCTAATTATTAGCCGATTGATCAGTTAACTAGATTATCTCTGAGTTAAACTAATGTCCCACTACTTAACTGACCACCCACTAGTTTTATTAATAGTTAGAACTAGTTTAACTGATTACAATTGAAATAAACTCAACCTAGGCTCCTAAAATTTATGAATCATTGCACACAAATGAACTTCATGCCCCTAACCATGTCACCTTAGTTAACTTATCCAAGTTGTCTCTTGATGTGAAATTTCTAATTTTCCCAATTTAATTAAGACAAAATTAAAATTGAGAATTTCTTGTTGCATTTTTCAACAACTATCTCTCATTTCACACTCAAAATATTTTATTTGAATTTAATTTTATAACATTTTTTAAATTAAATCTAATATATATATATATATATATATATATATATATATATATATATTATAATCACTTTTGAGATATATCTAAATTGTCTATCACATTAAAATATATAAGATATAAATAGTAGTTGCAAACTAAGATCCATTTTACTATATAAGTTAAAATAATAATTTTGTAACCATATTTAAATTTCATTAATAATAAGATTTCTAACCATGGATATTAAGTTTAGGGAGGCATTGGAAATTAATAAGAGGCCTGTCAATCTAAATAGAGACAATGGTTGAAGTAATAGCAAGTGTTGAATCCCTACCTTTTACCCCTAATTTTATAATATTTATTTATTTATTAATATTAATATTATTATTATTATTATTGATCATAGTTTCTCTTATTCCTTTATTCCTTATTTATTTACTATTTTTTTCACCATATTATTTTATTTTTTGGATTTAAATGATAAAATTAAGTTAATTCGTTATTTTGATATATATATATATATATATATATATATATATATATATATATATATATATATATATATATATATATATATATCATTGTTTCCATTTTCTTATTACTATTTTTAAAATTATTGTTTAAGATAGTTAAATTTGACCTTATTATTATTTTGTTTATTTATTTATTTATTTTCATTTTCTTATCAGTATTTTTCAGTTTTATGGTTTAGAATAGTTAAGTTTGATCTTATTATTCTCAACCTTTGATTAAAATAATAATATTAAGAGAATTAATTTAATTCTTTATTTACAACATATTTTCATCCCTAACTTTATTTTAATTAAAAATTATTGATTAATTAATAATAACTTTTTAGTCAAAATTAATTGTTATATTATAACGACTGTAATACTCATCTTATCTTATTGATAAACCACACTAGGTTCAATCACATTGGCTAAAAACTATTTTATATAACTTTTACCAAAAAAATTCTCACCGTTCATAATATAAATCACAAACCTTAAATTCAGGGGTAAAAAAAAAAAATCTAAAATTTTATTTTTCTACACCTATACTATGAGATCTTTTTTATCTTTATCCATGACAAAAGGGCACCAACTTTCGCTCAGACAGCTCCAATGTGACCGCGGTCTAACGACCATAATAAGGAAGGGAAGCATTTTTTCCTTATCGGTGAACGCTGGCAAACTCTTCTGCTTTTGGCTGGTTCACACCAAGTCTCTGCTTACAAATTTTCTATTATTCTTCACAACAAACACAATAAACCAAGGCACCTATCCCTTTAATCTAAGCCCACTTTAAGACATGCCTTTCATTTATGTACTCCCTTCCCAGTTACGCTTGTGGGTTTTTAACAAAGGATTCTCCTGGCTGCTCAAAACCACAGAGAGAGGCAATCTGGCTGACCAACACGCTCAGCTGGGAGCTACAGGAGTGTGGCTTCAAACCCAGCAGGATTCGAACTCGGACGGATCGTATTTTTCATTATATAAAAGGAAAGAAATGATGTGCATACTAGTGGGTTTTATCTTATTGTATTTGGTGTGGGAACCTTTGCTTAGATTTGAAGTTCAGTTTGTGGAGATGGGTTTGGATCGTTATGACGATGATGGCACGTCACCAACTCTCCACCCACCCCTTTCACATGTGGATGAGTGGGTGAGTTGGTGGGTAAGTTGATTCATCTGTTTGAATAAATATTGTGCAAAGAAAAGTTTTTATTTAGGTAAAGTTTGTAAGTAAAATATTATTTTAATATTATAAGTTATATAGGGCGGGTTAAATAAATAAAATATTTTTTTTTAATATTTATTTCATAATTTTATTTAGGTGAAGCTTATGACCTAAATATTATGGGCCAAATTATTATTAATACCATGCCAAAAAAATATTATTAACCATAATATTAATATTAATATTATTGCTATTGCTATTAATATTAATATTGCCCACGTGGTGTAGAGTAGTCAGTGATGGGTGCAATGTTAAGGCACTCTGTGTACAAGGTCACCGGAAAATAAAACCTCTTCTATACTTACTTCATATAAAAAAAAATATGGAAAATAAATAAAACCTCTTTTTATACTAACTTAATAGGTATGGTTAATAAATATAAATATAAATAAACTAGAGATATAGCAAATAAATAAGACCTCCTTTTTTATTTACTCCATAAACTTCTTTATATTTAAGAAAACTAATCTTTTTATTTATTTATTTAAGTGAAGCCTATGAGCCAAATGCCATGGGCCAAATTATTATTAATATCTTGCAAAAAAAAAGCATTATTAATCCTAATATTAATATTAAAATATTAGTATTATTATTATTAAATTTAATATTCATATTATTATAAAGCGCGGGTGGTGTGAATGTGCAGGATGTGGAGTTGAATGTCAATCAGGATGGTGCCAGTCAAGGCAAGGCTGCTCAGACTAGCTCGGAGCCGCATAAGATGAATTTGGACATTGGTTATAATCAGGAAGGGCAGCACAGTGAAAAACAGGATAATGGAAATGAGAGCGAGCAACAAAAAAATCAAGCGAGCGAGATGAAGAGGCCCCCTGCTGCTGGGAAGGTAATTCATTCAACTGAGGACCTGTACACGACTGATGGCGAACCGAATGAACTCTGGTGCAGGGTCGTTGAAGAAGCACCTGACGAGTAGCGCCTCCCTTCTTTCCTGGTTTTTTGCTCCGGCTCTGTCTGTCATTATGAAAATGTTCATGTTTGTTATTCTGTTCTCGATTATGTTAAGTATGTTGTATATGTTCCGAACTATTAGCATCCCCTGCGTGGGATTTTGTTGGAAAACTCTCAGCACTGGTTTCCCTCGGGGAGGGCAGTGCTTAACTCTGTTTTTTTGTTCAAACAGGCCTCGAACTCGGGCCTGGCTCTGGATGATACCTGATGTACATATTTTTTGTTGATAAATAGATTACGCTTACTTAGAAAAAAATATATATATACTAAATGCGTTGATTTTAGTGTAAATATTGATTTCTCATCATATTTGATTGCTTGCACTATATGCATTGATTTCAATATAGATGATTTATAATCTTATTTGATTGCTTGCACTAAATGCATTGATTTCAGTGTAGATGGTGATTTCTAATCATATTTGATTACTTGCAATTTATTTCAATGTAGATGTTGATTTCTAATTATATTTGATTGCTTGCACTAGATGCATTGATGGCAGTGTAGGTGGTGATTTATAATCCCATTTGATTGCTTGAACTAAATGCATTGATTTAATTGTATATGTTGGTTTTTAATCATCTTTGCTTACTTACACTATCATTGATTTGAGTGTAGATGTTGATTTCTAATTCTATTTTATTTATTGCATTAGATGCATTTATTTTATAATCTTATTTGATTTTTTGCATTAGATGCATTGATTTCAATGTAGATGATGTAGATGATTTTTAATCCTATTTGATTGTTTACACTAAATGCATTGATTTCAGTGTAGATGTTGGTTTCTAATCCTATTTTCTTACTTGCACTAGATGCATTGATTTGAGTGTAAATGTTGATTTCTAATTCTATTTGATTACTTGCACTAGATGCATTGATTTCAATGTAGAAATTTTTTTTTCTAATCTTATTTTATTACTTTAGATGCATTTATTTCTTTTATCTTATTACTTGCATTACATACATTTATTTCAGTGTTATGTTGATTTTTGATTCAATGTAATTGGATATATGATGGTACATTAATTTTAAATTTATTGGATTAATAGCGTGTATTGATTTCAATGTAGACATAAAAAATTATTGACAATGTAAACTGATTTTTGTGTTATATTAATTCAACCTATTAATATTGGAGAACAAGAGATGTAGTATGATGTTTACTACAACATCTCGAGCTAAATATTTAAATAGTTTAAGATTTCAAGTGTCTTTTTCATATAATCAATATGAAAAGATGACAAAACTAACAAGGGTGAAAATAAAAATAGTATGACGTTTACTACAACATCTCGAGCTAAATATTTAAATACTTTAAGATTTCAAGTGTCTTTTTCATGACAAAACTAACAATGGTGAAAATAAGAATAATAGAAGAAAATAGTTTGAAATTGATCGCAATGAAGATTATTTGTAATTGACTACATTCTTATTATTTACATTTTCTATCATTCAACACTATTATTGTCACTTTTACATTCAAATTTTTTATTTCATCATTAAAGTTATAAACCATATTTATCATTTCACTAAACTGAGGTAACTAAGCAAATTTAAAATTAAAATGACAAGGTTAATTTGAGTCTTTAGCATATTTAAATTGATTATAATAATATTAAATATCATCTCACTAAATTGAGGTAACTAAGCAAATTTAAAATTAAAATGACGAGGTAACTGAACAAATTTAAAATTAAAATGACGAGGTTAATCTCAGACAATTTAAAATGATTATAATAATATTAAATATATTTACATATTATTAAAATGACCAAGTTAGTCTCATACATATTTAGCATATTTAAAATGATTATATTAATATTAGATATATTTACATATTACTGATAAAATTAATCATATCTTCGATTGATTTTCCTTGGCCACACACAACTGAAACCAACCTAGATCCAACTTAACTTGTGATCTATCAAGCGCTGAGAGGGATCAAATGCAAACCTTTCATCAAATTTTGCACTCAAAAAAGTGGTTTGCACCTAGAGAGATTTGATCCCTCTCGGTGCTTGATAGATCCAAAGTTAAGTTGGATCTAGGTTGTTTTTAATACATTTTTGTGTCGAAAGACATTGTCGAGTCCACTATGGGAGAGATGTTGTAATGTCATGTCATGTTATCTAAACATTCACATCGCACATTAAAACTTAAAATAAAACATCACATCCCCCTCGTTATAATTTCTTGTAATTAGATATTATTTTATCCAACATTAAAACTCACATACCACATTAAAACTTAAACTAAAACATCACATCTTCATTGAAGAGAGGAGGGTCACTCCAAGAATTGATCATTTTCATCACCATAAGTTTAGGGAGGCCTTGGAAATTGAAAGGAAGCCTAGAGTCATTCCAAGGCCTTGGAAATTGAAAAGAGGCCTATCAATCTGAATAGAGACTATGGTTGAAGTATTAGCAAGTGTTGATCATTACTTTGTACCCCTAATTTTATAATATTTATTTATTGATTGATATTAATATTATTCTATCTATCTATTTATTTCTAGTATTTCTTTATTTCTTATTTATTTTATTTGTTTTCACCATATTATTTTATTTTTTGGATTTAAATAATAAAATTGAGTTAATTCATATTTTATATATATATATATATATATATATATATCCATTTTCTTATTACTATTTTTAATTTTATTAATTACAAAGGTTGAATTTGATCTTATTGTTTTTATTTTGTTTATTTATTTTCATTTTCTTATTATTATTTTTCAGTTTCATTGTTTTAGAATAATTAAATTTGATCTTACTATTACCTACTTTTGTTTTGATAAAAAGAATAATATTAATAGAATTAATTTAATTCTTTATTTACAACTTATTTTCATCTATAACTTTATTTTAATTAAAAATTATTAATTAATTAATAATAACTTTTTAATCAAAACTAACTGTTATATTCTAAAAACTTTAGTATTTACCTTATCTTAAAGATAAATCACACTAGATTCAAACAAAGGCACCAGCTTTCGCTCTCACAGCTCCAATATGACTCTCTACATACAAATTTTCTATAATTCTTCACAACAAACACATCCTTCAACGTTTCTCCTTAGGCCCCTTTTATCTAAGCCCACTTTGAAACATGCCTTTCATTTCTGTACTCCCTTCACAGCTACGCTTCTGGCTGTTTAACAGATGATTCCCATGGCTGCTCAAAACCACAGAGAGAAGCAATCTGGCTGACCAACACGCCCAGCTGGGAACTAGAGGAAACTGGCTTCACACCCAGCAGGATTCGAACACGGACAGATCGTATTTTTCATTATATAAAAGGAAGGAAATGATGTGCATGCTAGTGCGCTTTATCTTATTGTATCTGGTATTTTTCATTATATAAAAGGAAGGAAATGATGTGCATGCTAGTGGGCTTTATCTTATTGTATTTGGTGTGGGAACCTTTGATTAGATTTGAAGTTCAGTTTGTTGAGATGGGTTTGGATTCTTATGACGATGATGGCAAGGCACCAACTCTCCACCAATCTCACATGTGGGTGAGTTGGTAGGTAAGATGATTCATCTCTTTGAACAGATATTGACCAAAAACCAGTGCAAATGCAAGAATGTGTGAGCAGTTTTCTTAGTGTGCACAAAGTCAACAACCATTACTTTTTGAGATTTTATACCATATTAAAAAAAGAAGTGATGTTAAAAATATATTTAGAATGCCATAAAAGAATTATATTTCAAAGAAGCTTGAAGGTTGCATATAGGTTAAAGTGGAAGAGGGTTCTTTTTTAAAATATGTAATAGTTTGCAAGTTTAATGTCTTTTACTTAAAAACTTTACTTTTTTTCACTTTTTTTAAATTATATTTGTTTGGTTTCAATTAGTAGAATCATTATTAAAAGTTAACTGAATAAGGATTTTTTTTCTTTTGAATATTAGAATTATAAATATTATTTAATTGAAAATATTTTAAGTAAGTTTATTTTTATAGAATGATATTTTTTTAATTGAAACTAGAATTTCTAGAAAACCATTATTTTATAAATGTTATAAATTGGTCATTTTACCAAATCACTCAAATTAAAAAATTTTGACTTTATAAGGTAAGATATAGGGAAGATGACATCAACAACCTCTATTCAAAATTACATTTACATTAATCTAAGTAAACATTTTTCACATAGATACAACTAATGAATCATGGACATAGTGTTGTTTACTAGATGTTATTTTTTAAACGTAGACTTGTAGTGACTTATTACTAAAATACAAAAGTTTATGAGCCTAAAATGAAAAAGAAATAGCAAAGCCACCTTGTGGAAGGACTTAGGCAACTAATTGTTAAGTTTTATGGTATCTTAAGACACCTAACCATGTAACTTTTACAAATTATCCCTCCTCAACCACTAAGAGGTGAGGTGTGGTGTTTGATGGATAAGAAATTAAGACTAAGGAGTCAACCCCTTGTATCCTCGCTTCACTACATCATGTGAGGGTGAAGAGAATACTTGAAATCTGGAAAAGGAGCTAATCCCTTCAATTAAATGCTCGTCTTAAGTTAATAACTTGATAGAATAGAATGATTTTGATATTAAAAATTTATAATTTGTAAATTTTTAGCAATGCAAATAAATTTCTAGCATTTTTATTGGAATTATACTAATTCCAATAAGCAAAATTCACAAATCCTATTATATTTATAAAAAAAAAAAAACCAAAAAAAAAAATATATTTATTATACAAATAATATATTTCATTTGGTGATTATCCTTATTACTAAATATTGTGTAAACCATGAAATTCAAAGTTCAAGTCTTATGGATCAAGCTATATATACCTATATAAAACCATACATATATTAATTTAATTTTAATTGACAAAAATACTAGATTTATCAAATATGTAAATCATATTTTCTCAAAAAAAAAGTTTTAAAACCTCATATATATATATATATATATATATATATATATTCCAAAAATAATTATAAAATTATATTCAAGATATTAAATATATTAAATATAATATAATAAAAATAAAAAATAAAAACAAAACCATACCAATTCTATGTCCATTTACAACCCAAAATATTCTATTTCTAATATAGAATATTAAAACAATCTATTTTTTCCTAAAATAGAATATTTGCATTATTTACCTACGGTAAAAGAAGATTGAGAAATGGGTCCCTAAACCTCCTTTTAAGTTCATGAGCAGATAAAATTCCTTCTTAAAAATTTCCAATGCTAAGTACTTGTGTAAGTAAAGTAGAAGTACTTGTGTAAGTAAAGTAGAAGTTTATAATGTACCTTTTGTACACAACTCACGCAATTTGATATATGTTTGGGGAACAACCATAATGCGATTTCCTTTCACCTTGAAAGATATGTACGAGTATGGAAAACAATGAAGAGCGAATTAAAATCTATTTTTTTAATGTATATTTTATTATAATTTTGTTTTTAAATTAGTAGTGGGGTTAATTATTATTAATTGTTATTTTTGAATGCAAGTTGACTTATCATTGTTATTTAGAGAAAATCACACCACTTAGAATTATTAGTTGGTGGTTTATATGGGGGCATGCTTTGACCTTTGTTAGATGTCTTTAGGTCTTAGGTTGTTAACTTGTTTTCTTATGTTCGAAGAAAATGATCTCCTAGCCATGTAGAAGAAGTTTTAGGGCAAATATGTGTGTGCATGCTCGCACACATGTGTTTTTTATTATTTTTATCCTTTTTGTAACACCCTCCTCCCACATTTACCCAAGTTCTCTAGTCCATTAGGGTAAACATGTGACGAGAGGCTACTATGATGTGATTCAACTTCCCATGTACAGTTAAAGAAGTGGAACCAACAAAACTAAACCAATTTAACCTTCCTTAGGAGCTACAGACCTTTCAGGAGGCAACCAACCCTTCCAAGTGCTTAACCCCTGAGACAACTTGTCATTTTACTGATCTGGATCCTCAACTGCTTCCATGACAAGCCATGCATGCGACTGAGGTGATCAAGAGTTCATAAATTTTGCTCAAAATTCAAATTTACAGGATTGGGTTGAAACCATGATGGTTGCGTAGATATCGTCTTCCTGATTCCGGCGCCGTGAACGGCTCGAAAAACCGATGGCATATGAGGGAGATATCACATTCTGATCGAATTTCCAAACAAGTAAATTTTGCGACAAGTTTGACTGGGATGCACAGTGAGCAAAAGTAAATATTCTGCGGAATATTCCTTTCCTCAGAACCAACCCCAGGTTGACAAGCGGTGCAATTCAAATGGTTGTACATTTTTATGATAACCAATAAAGGGTGCCACGTGGCTAGCCCTGAGGCTGCCACGTGTCCTTTAAATGGTGTGTTAAAATTTTGGTTGGAGGCTGCAGGAATCGAACCCTAGACCATTTTCAGAGCACGCACACGCTACACCACCCGAGCTACACGTAGTTCTTAACTACAAAGGGTTGCAGGTTTATTATAAAGTTTTTTGCAATACAGTTTGGCGGTCCCCGCGATGGTGGTCACACGGCATCAAACAAATGTTACAACCTCCGACAATTCTTCAACCCGCAGTCTCCACAATTTTCGTGTTAAAACTTATCACATGCAACGGTAATGGTTAATCCTCTGCACGATTAACTACACCCACGACTTCAACTCCGATTCGAGCTTATCCACCATGGTTTATGCCTCAGGTTCTGCCTTCGGTTACGGTCATGACCGCGGGGTTTGGGGTTGGCATGTGGCCACCCCAACCACCGACATTTATTGTATCGATTAAAACGGCAGACAGTTTGGAGCGTGCCTAAATTTTGGGCGGATTCACTATTTTAACTCCAGATAAGTGGAGTCCTCCACTTTTAGTGGAGTTTTTTTAGGTGTATCTGGGAAAAAGAGTAGGAGACTCAATTTTCGCCCATTCTGAGTGAATGAAGAGTCATTTTTAACTAATTGGAGCATTCTAGAGCCATTGGTGTAGAGAAAAAAACCATTGGAGCACTCTAACTACATGTGTTTGCAAAATCTTGAGCATAATGAAAGATGAAAAGACACTTAGCACATCAAAACTAATACAGTCATTTTTGGTTTTCAAACTCTTGTGGTTATCAATTGAGGAAGAATCAGATTCTTCCTCTTCATTAATACAGTCATTTCAAATCAGATTGGTATTAGAGCGAGAGTTTATTCTCTGGTGTTGTTTTGTGCAAAGAATTGTTTAAATGTTTACAAGTTTTAGATGCTTACAAGGCTCAAGCTCAAAAGAGGAGAAGGAAAATTGGTGGGAGCAAAAGGGTCTCAAGAAGAGCCAAAGCAAAGGAAAGAAAGATTGTCACAATCTCCACCACCTAGTGCACCTCTTAAAGAAGCAGAAGCTACATTAAGCATGTCTCATGAGGAAGGAGAAATCCATGAAGAAGTTGATCCCAAAGAGGAAGAAAGAGAGTTCAGGAAAGCATTCCTTGACATGATTGATATGGTTAGAATCCTTTATCAAGAAAGGAATGAGAGACTGGAAGGAGAAGGATCCAAAATTTACAAGGAAGGACAAGGATCTTCTGGAGGTCACAATGATGAAGATAAGTCAAAGAAGGGAAATGGAGGAAATGGAGGTAATGGAGAGCCATCATCCTCACACTCATCATTATCATCCTCTACTTCTTCTTCAGTACATCAGCCACACAAGTCAAAGAACATTGTTAAAAGTCATTTTTTAAAACTTGATGTTAAGTTTGAATTGCCAATGTTTAATGGTGAAGTCAATGCAGCAAATCTTGATAATTGGATTAGGCAATTGGAGGTCTATTTGAGAATCCAGAACCTTCAAGATGATGATACCAAAATCTAATTAGCTTCATTGAGAATGGAAGGTGCAACACTTGTTTGGTGGGAAGCCAAGACAAAGGAGGAGATCAAGAAAGATGGTAAGATTATTCTATCATGGTCAGATTTCATCACTGCTATAAAACGACAGTTTTATCCATTAGCTCATATGAATAAATCCATAATGAACTGCCATAACTTTAAGCAATTGAAGGGACAAAATGTGCAAGAATACACCCAATAATTTAGGAGAAGAGTTGTATTATTAGGGGTAGATTTGCAGAGCCAAGATACTTTGCTCAAGTACATAGGAGGCTTACATAGCTACCTAAAACATACTATTCTAATGTTTAACCCCACCATTCTAGATGAAGTATGTGTTCGGGCCACACATCTAGAAGTTAGAGGGAAGAACATTTCTGAAGAGGGTAGAAATAATCCTTTTAAGGGTAAAGCCAAAGAAAAGACCTCAAAAGGTAAAAAAAAAAAAATGCATTTGTTAAGAAAGAGGGAGAAAAATTGATTTGTGAACATTGTTCAAAAGAAGGCCATTATGAAACTCATTGTTGGAAATTACATCCTGAAATGGGGCCAAAGAAACCCAAAAACAAAGGGAAACAGAAAACTACAGCTACAACTCAACATGATTTAGGATACGATTCAGCTGATGAATCTAAGATTACGGCCATGGGATTGAAGAAAATGAAGGGAAAATAAATTGAAACTAAATTCAGTACTAGTACATCAAACTGTCACATACATGCTCCAAATGAAGAAGAAAGAATAGAATTGTTTCATGTGAGGGTCATATCCAAACATACCAAGATTGACATAGTGTTTGACAGTGGGTCACAAGAAAAATTAATCTCTAAATACTTGGTCAAGAAACTTAACCTTGAGACCATACCACATCCAAAACCATATCCATTGGGTTGGATTTGTAAGGATGCAAATTTACAGGTTTCAAAGAAATGCATATTGTGGTTTGCAATCACTGCAAATTTTGTTGACATAGTTGAATTAGATGTGGTTTTGCTTGACATAACAGGTATTTTGTTGGGGAGTCCTTACTTGTATGACCGGAAAGCGATATTCTATCTCCATGAGAACAAGTATAATTTACTCAAAGATGGCAAGGAGTTCATTGTTAAAGCACATCACAAGAAGACAAACATTGCTATGGTAAATGCTGGATAGGTAAAGAGGCTGTTAAATTCAAGTAAGAATTTTGTTCTTCTTATGATTAAGCCTAAAGCTAATGTTAATCATGAATCATTTGAGGGATGTGATCCCAAGTTGAAATCAGATTTATGTGATGTAGTTAATGCACATCATGAGATGTTTCAGGAGCCAACAGGATTGCCTCCAAAAAGAGAGATTCATCATGAGATTCAGTTGCAGCAAGATTGTCCTCTTCCAAACATCGGTATGTATCGCATGTCAATAATGGAGAATGCTGAAATAAATAGGCAAATCAAAGAGATGTTGGACAAAGGAATCATAAGTCCAAGCACCTCGCCATGCGGTTCACCCATTGTTATCATTGGAAAATCGTACAAGCAAAGACGACATTATTTAATGTGAGGCAGAAGGATTTACAGGGCTGAGAGACATTAGAGAATCTGAAAGTATTTAAAAGTTTGAGGAAAAATCAAATTTGAACTAGTCAAATATGCTTTTGCGCGCAAAATCCTTCGATAAGTGCGCCCTTGCGCGCCTTTTGACCCAAAAAGTGCGCAATCCTGAGAATGGCGGAAGTCACTTTCTGGGACCACAAAAGCACACTCCAAGGCATTGATTCCACACTTGAAGCCGCCTAAGGACAGACACCCAAGCCTCCTTAGGACATCAAGGGAGCACATAATGGAATAAATGTGGCACATACGGGAATCACCCTCCTCTCTTGGGTCACCATCCACAATGTACCAAGAGAGGGAAGGCGGATTTGAATTCTCCTATAAAAGGAAACCAAGAGATGAGAAACTTGAGAGCACATTGTTATGTTGGCCAGAATTGCCCCAAGCAATACCAGTAGTGTGTGGTCTGGAGTAGAGATAGGAGGGACTCAGTTGTTAGCCATCCAACAAATCCAGTCCACCATAGTAGAGAGAGGGAGACTTTGCGCCAAGGCTGCTCGGAAGTAAAGACATCCTTGCATCGGGACTTAGAACCCCAAGTTCTAAGGGCCCCTTGGCAAGTTGGTTAAAGTTTCATCCTCATTTCCTACCGACACTCAATAAGAGGGGACGTAAGCGCTGTCATTTGGATTATTGAAGTTTTTTGACTCTATTTAGATCTTTTGTGTTATTTGTTTTAGTTTTATGTTTGAATATGCATGTTATTTCTCTATCTAGTATGTTTATGTTCTAGCATGTTCCACTAACTTGCTTGACTCCATATATTTTATGCCTGTGACCAATAACTTAAGAGAGAAAACCACACCCCTAAAGTTGGTGTGATTTCGTACATATGTGCACCAAACACACTAACACAGGATTGGCGACTCCACTAACTTTTATTTCCAATTTTATGTGGTTGTGCCTTGTTGTAGAGACCTTTGTCTGTGCTATGGAGTTGGGCTGGAATTGCCCCCTTCCTCTCCTTCATTCTCTGATTCATCCCAAGTGACAGACTAAAGCAGAAGAGCTCCAACAAATACATTATAGGAATTTTCATGCATTTCCCACAGACAGGCGCACCCAAGGCGCGTGTTCAGAGATGACCTACACGCAGACATCGCGCATGTTTCAGCCTTTTGCACGCAAAAAAAATAATGAGAAATTTCTCCAATATTTCCATCTTTTCCTGCTTGTAAAAGTGCCTGATAGCCCATAATACATTTTCCAGCACTGGTTGAGGTACCCTGCAGATTGTTAAAGCCCACTCTTAGCTGCTTTTGGTAGGCTCAGTGTTAGTTTTATTTCAATTTGATTTTTGCAAAGTTCACACATAGTTTAAGTAGGGGGGAAAATTAACTTGCATTCCGAAAAAAAAAACCCTATGTTTTAAAAATTTAGGTACCAAAACACCTAGATAATTAGCAAAGTAGTGGCCCAAGTCCACGCATGCTTAGCTAGTTCCTTTTTCTAGTGTAAAAGTCATTAGTTTAGTTCAATTTTTGTACTAGGATTTTGGGACCAGGACTGAATTGTCGATAGAAGAGCAAGTAATCTTTGCTACCTTTGCACCCTTCGGTGATCCTAGGCAAGCATATGAGCGCTCTCTATTCACAACTCACCATATCCCTATAGTTGATCACATAGATTAACTAGGAAAAATTGAAAGCGGCCCATATCCGCGCATGTTTTTCTTTTGAGCAAGGAACAATAGAACATAGTTTAATTAGAGGATTTTGAAAAGGATCATCGCATATCCACACGTTCAAACTATGTGCTTGTTCACTTCTTGCTCACACACATCCACACACTAAGAAAAGAAAAGACACCTAAAACTAATTTAACAAAACTCACCAAATTCTCCCCACAGGGGCCACAAAAGAATTTATAGTCTAAGTTAGGATCAAGTGGGTAGGAATCCAATAATCCGTCTTGATCATTCTTCATTTTGAAACATAGAAGTTGATTGTTTGGGTAGCTTTCAAATCCACCTATCAGCCCACGGAAAAGAAAACCTAAGCGCAACAGAGACCCGATTCAGAAGGGGTTAGGCTTAGGCGCAGTGCGGCCAGGTATCATTTGGGGCTACCTAACCTAGCTGATACTCGGTAATGTTAGTTGAATTACCAAGAATCCCACGACTCAAACGCTCACATGGGACGGTGGTACTTAGTGGCCAAAATTAGGGCATCCTTTTCGTATAGGTGATGGTGCAGGCAAGCACTAGATCCTCTACCCTTACCTTGGTGGATTTTCTTTGGCTGACTGGGGGTGTCACCAGCTCTTACGGGACGTTGTGCCAGCACTCGCAAGATATCTCCTCAAGTCCTAGTTTCATTTGAGTGTGTGAGGATGATTAGGTCTTCTAGGATTTGATTAGCATATGCAAACAAACAAAAAACCATATTTTTTATTGACTTATCACATAGGATTAATCTAAAGGGAAAGTTTATTTTATTTTTGCCTTTTTTTTTTATGTATGCGATCAGACTTTTTCTTTGATTATAATCTATATCCTCTCAAATATTTCCAAAACCATACCTAGTCGACGCCAAAACAGACCCAACGGGACCTCGTCGATCTAGACGTCTTTTGGACCTCCCCCCATTACTGGGAGCGATTCCAGGTCTTTCACCATTTCAGCATCAAAGACAGAACACTGCCACCATTATTGGTTCATCCTTTATTTGGGCGTCTTTAGTTGGGAACCCTAGTCGGTCTCCTAATGCCACACCACACACCACTCCTCCCACAACCCCTAGAGGGCAGAGGAGTGCTACCCATTCGGGAAGCCAATCGAACACACAGCAGGGTACATCGAAAACAAACCCTCTTCCTATCCAGAACATTGTGTTTTCACAAGATGCAATGGCTACAACCTCACAGTCACCTTTTCTAGATTCATTAAATCTACCAAATTTAACCAAGTTGACAAACGACCCCATTGCACACAACCCCATATGGCATCCCATGCCCACGAAGCTCCCCTCGGACATTCTAAATTTTGAAGGAAAGCAAGTGGAATACCCCGAAAATCATGTTATGACTTTCCACCTATGGTGTTCGTCGAACAACATTGTTGACGATAATATTCGACTAGGATTGTTTCAATGCACTCTGACTGGAGTAGCAGTGAAATGGTATATGGAGCAACCCTCTGCTACACATGGAACCTTTAGCGTCCTCGCCACTGTGTTCCTGACCTATTTTCAGTTACCCATTCACCATGATTCCGGAATGGAATTACTGACCCACTTTAGGCAAACCCTTGTCGTCCATATCTCGGACCATCTCCACGAATGGCGACGACGTCGTAGTTTGTGCGAAGCCAAACTCGACGATCAAGTTCTGTTAGACATGTTCCTGAAAACTCTCACCGAAGAGACTTCAAAGGATGTGGCATAGCAAAATCCCATATCTAAAGAGGACGCCATCAGTAAGGCCCAACAGCTCGAGCTAATTTGTATGTAGTTAGGGTATATTTACAATATCTTGCCAAACGCCTCGCGCCTGCAAACTTACAAATAATTTCCAGGCGCTTCGAACTCTGCAGATGGTTTAATTGGGTCATTGACCCAAAGTTACTCAGGAAGAAGCATTCAAAACCTTAGTTACACATATGATTCTACCCAGAACGTACCACAACCCGGCTACCAAAGTCATCACATGCCTCTGCAAAATTTGACCAATAGGGCATCGTCGTATCACCATCAGCACGAAGGATATTATCCTCTAGCTTAGGGGACCCAGTACACAGATAGACATACTGACGAAAGATCTCCCCCCCAACAGAAATTTGCAAGCCAAGGGCCACATTATGCGCAGTCCCCAGCACAAGACCCGCCTATGCAAAATAATGCACAGGTGAACTTTGTGCAACCTTCCCAAAACCAACCATGCCAACCATATAACCAGGAGAACTACCCTCCTAACGTGGTTAATAAAAAAGGAAAAAACAAGCCTAAAGGAAATCCTGGACAGGGGGGAAACAACCAGCAACTCCCTCCACGATCTCAGGCTGGAGGCAACTCCAACCGAAATCAAAACCAGGAGCCAAGCAATTCCTAACAACAAAACAAAAGGCCATGTCTTCGAACAAACCACTCTTGTTCAATCAATGATGAGTGCGACCATTATACTCACCACTGTCCTGACCTCCCTGAGCTGAAGAAGCTATAGAGTAACTGTGGACAAAGGGAATCTTCCTAGCAGACAGTCGTCATGCAGGAACCTTTCCCTCATCAAGGGACAACTAGCACACAGCAAAAAACTCCTGATGACTCCGGAAAGAACAACCACAAAATCTACATGACTAGCGAGGAAATTTTTTTTCAAGCACGAAATCAAAATTACGATACCCCACCAGACGTCAACACGTCAGGGGCTAGTACTAGTGCACCAACAACACCTTTGACCATATCAAAGATGCCTATTGAACCTTTTCCAAAGATGGCTAAGGGACCAACTAGGCGAGAAAGAAACTATTCCAAAGCAGCCCATAACTATAACATCGTGGATGATCTAGATCAATCTCCCGCAGGCATGTCATCTTTAGAAGAATGCAGTCATGCCCAAAACAACGGAAAGCCTTGATTTCTACGTTAGGCGCTACCGACCCTGCCGATACACCCCTAATGGCTTTTGAATTAGACAAAGCCACCCCTAGGCTTCCTTCAATGGTCGCCTTTCAAATACCAGTATCGGTCCAAAATATTACCATTCACTGATGTGTCATTGATGAGGGTGAATCCATGTGCATCATGTCAAATAATTTTTGGCAGAAGTTAGGGTCTCCTGAACTAAAACCATCAGTCATCACGCTTAGGTCATATGATGGTCGCCCTTCAAATCCCGTCGGTCTCTACCAAAACATCTCGGTCTGCTTAGCCGGAAAGACGGTCCTTATAGACATTAAAGCCTTGGAAGCTCACTTGGGCTATAATGTACTCCTTGGTTAGAGTTATATGTACACCATGTCAGCCATAGTTTCCTCTGTCTTCTGCACTATGATGTTCCCCCATGAGGACTGCATCGCAAAAAACGACCCCCTAACAAACACCGATGTAATTCTACCCTACGTAGATACATCCATGGATGCTCTTTCACGGTACCAAGAATTTAGCCTTGGATAGTTCAAACCATCATCCATCCTAGGATCATTCCTAGGAGATCCCCTATCATACCTGAGTCATCACCTAATGTCACAGGAGCTCCGGTGTGCATGATGTCCACATCAAGCACTGAATCTAGTCAGGACATAGACACAAGTAGTAATGACATCGATTCCTCGGCCACGACAACCTCTCCAGCCTACGCCACTTCCCAAACCCATTTCCTCTACCCCCCAGCTGGTTTCGTATCCCAGCAGGTTTTGGCAACAGTGGTGTTACCAAACATCTCTTCACAACACCAGTTTGGTATCTCATTCCCCCTACTGGGATAGGAACCACACACCTCACTGCCACAGGTTTAAAGTCACTCAGTCTCGAGGAGGCCTCACCCATACAAGAAACTGTCGAAAACATCCCTACAACGGAAATTCCCATTACAAAATCGATGACTTTGGCTAAAAAAATCGAGAGTGGAAACTCTCGCCATATAACGGGAATCACCAGGTTGCACCATATGTGACATAGTAGGTCACCCTACCCATATTTTCCCAGAGCTGGACGAACTAAAAACGCTCGTTGGCTCTGAGGCAGAAATCGCAACGCCACGGTCTCGAAAAAAGGAACTTGGCACCAAAGGTAAAGGAAAATCATTGTGTACCAATCATGCATATGCTATCTACAACAATTATGGGCACTATACCAATAATTTCCCAGAGATCCTGCGATATAGGGATGCCTTACATGCCATTGAGCGATCCTATCAAGAGGATCCCTCCACCCAGTCATCTGGAGATGAACCTCGTACCATCCTGTACCTGTAGGAGGAACGAAGGGCACCAGAAATACTCCCAGTCATGCCCCCTCCCCACATCAAGAGTTGTGTACTCTGTGATGAGCTCGATCATTTCATTATTGATTTCCCAGCTTTGGAAATGTTCCAGCGATGGTACCTCATTCATATAGTATATCACAATAACATGGAAATCCAGTATTCATGTTAGATATGTGGCGATAATCACCCAATGCGTCGTTGTCACTACATACCTAGATTTTGTGTAGCACCAGCCTGTATGCACTCAACTATAGTCCACCTCTCCCAAGAATATGGCACGGACTCAGAATCCATGAACAAATCGACAACCCAAGAAGATGTGATGAGCAGATCCATCCTATTCTTGTTAGCTGAAAAGCGACCAATCAAGGAACCCCTAGTTACCCCCAACTGCTCTCTATAAAGAATACCAACATGTGTGTTACGTAAAACGCCTAGTCACGTGGTCGTCACTTGCCCTGATTTAGCAACATTACGACGCTGGTACCCTGCCAGACCTAAAATTGAGCACGACGGGACCCCCATATCAAGGCTATTTTTCCCAGTATGTCAGGGAAATCACTGTGGACAATGTTGTACCTATATCCTACGAGTTCATCCTCTCATTGATATGATTCATACAATAGAGAAAAAACAAGACGATATCCTCAAATGATATAAAAAGTACATCACCCCTAGGCCAGTGACCCCACACCCACACGGGCGTGATGGGAAAGTTGGGACGGCACACCAACCAAGCATGAACCAAACCAAACTAAGGATAACATGCGGACTATGCAACCTGATTGATCACTGGGTCAATCAGTGAAAATAACTGAAGTCCCTCGCAAGCAGTTTTCGCACAGTCTCTTCTCAGTCGTAGAGACTTCTCTCTAACCAAGAGAAGATCATCTGTACCAATTGTCGTATTTGTTCACACTTTCACCATACAATTAAACGTGAGCATCTCCCAAAGCTAAGAGCGGCAAGAGAAGTGTTAAGTCTATACTCCCCACAAGAGTTAGGCACACCCAAGCCAATGACACGAAAATGGAAGAAGAAGACCTCATCTTCTACCACATATCCTTTCCAAGCAACCACATCTAGGACAACGAGTAGTGTTGATTCCCATACAATCTACTCAGTTGGCACAATGGTACCATGCACCATTTTCACTGGCCAAAACCACAAACTAGAGGCATTCCCGCTAATGGAAACATTCAAGCACCTCTACACTAGGCACAATTTCCACCAACAGGAAATTGACCAGCCTAATGGGGGACCCATCCGTGCACTCATTCAAACTCCCATCACGGATATTCTTCCCACAAAAAACACTAACGACACGATACACCATATAAAATTCATATCATCATGTATTAGAACTATGACTCGAGCTATCTTCTCATCTGCCATAGGTGTCGAGTCAGCTGCAACTACGAGAGTAGTTGTTCCTATGACAGTGCAAACCCAATCTGTCTACACTATGTTGACCGCGTCTGGTTCCACCACATCGACGATGGAATCCTTCTCGTGTCTCTCAACTAGCTCTGTGTTGATTGAACCTATTCAGCATAACCTTGCGCAGGATCAATCCCCCTTAGGGTCCCTATTTCATTCAGATGAGGACATCCTAGAGGTAATGACGGAGCCAGATATTATCCATGGGATGCAATGCATCATCGTTCCCTTTTTTCCCCAATCATAAGTTCAGTCCTGACAAGACAAAAGAACAAGATATCTGTGCAATCGAATCAAAATATTTCCTTCCATCAGGAAAATTCGATTGGTTAAAAAATCCCATCCTAGCGCTTGACGCGTTCGAGGAAGGAAATATTTCAAACATCTCACCTACCGTCAAGGTGAACATATCCCAAAATCTTGCAAAGGTCGAAGAAATCTCACTAGCGGTAGCATGCTCTCCAGAAGAAATAGTCTCTTATACCCAATTTCTACAAGAGTATCGAGATATCTTCACGTGGGACTACTCAGAAATGCCTGGGCTTAGTCCCACCATCGTAGAGCACCATATTGACACTTGGCCTGACGTACCTCCAGTACGCCAGAAATAGCGTCAACTGCACCCATCAAATGCAGAAGCAATAAAATGAGAAATCTATAAGCTTCACAAAGTCGGGTTTATCTACCCCATCACTTACACATCTTAGGTTTCTAACCTTGTTCCCGTTATGAAAAAATAGGGCACTATACGCGTTTGCACTGATTTTCAGGATTTGAACAAAGATTGTCCCAAGGACAATTATCCCACCCCATTCATCGACTAGGTCATCGATGCTTATGCAGGACACGAGGCTCTCTCCTTCATGGATGGATTCTCTAGTTACATCCAAATTCAAATCCGCCATACAAACCGGTACAAAATCGCGTTCACCACCCCCTGGGGCACATTTGCATACAAGGTAATGCCATTCGGCCTATAAAATGTTGGAGCCACCTTCCAAAGGGCCATGAATTATATATTTCATGACTTGGCACACCTTATCCTTGCCTACTTGGACGACCTAAATGTTCGCTCCAAGAAGCGCTCAGACCATCTTGAGGATCTGCGATGGGTATTCCAACGATGTCGTCAATACAACCTAAGCTTGAACCCCCTCAAGTGTGTCTTTTGCGTCACAGTAGGTATAATCTTAGGTTTTATTGTGTCCCGGAAAGGGATTTTCGTGGACCCCCTCAAGGTTCAAGCTATCAAACTGCAAAGCCTGCAAGGGAAGGCCAATTTTCTGAGATGCTTCGTCCTGGATTATGCCACGTGCGCTCAAGGGTTCCTGCGCCTCCTTCACCAGGAAATCCCATTCAAATGGGATGATCACTCCCAACAAGCGCTCGATGCGATGAAAGAAACATTATCTTCAACACCACTCATCAGTCCCCCAGACTATGACATAGATTACATCATGTATCTATCAGCCTTCAAGTCCACCTTAGCCGTAGTTTTGATCCAAGAAGGCCCAGATGGGAAGGAGCACATAATTTATTACGTCAGTAAAACCTTATCGAGCCTAGCATTAAGATATGAGCCTGAAGAAAAGACTACCCTAGCATTAATACATGTAGTCCAGAAGCTTCGCCACTACATCATCTTAAAAACCACTATGATCATTGCAGATATTAATCCCATTAAGTACCTGATCACACGCCGCCTAATGAACCATAATTATGCTCGCTGTATAGTCATTCTCCAAGAATAAAACTTACAATTTCGCTCCCCTAAAAGCAAAAAGTCACTTACCTTAGCAGAGTTAATTACAGACCTCCCAAGGGATACCAAGGGATCACCAGTAAACGATTCACTACTAGATGAATATCTCTTCTTCGTAGCAACCGACGACCCTTGGTACGGAGACATTCTCCTCTTCCTATGAACTCAAAATTTTAGACCTCATCTCACTCGAGATGACCGTTGACGCATATGCCAACAGGCCCCCCGATAGCTCCTCATGGGATATGTATTGTACCAACGGGGCATCAACACTATTTTACGTCGATGCCTCACTCACAACTAAGTAGAAAAAGCCCTCAATGAATGTCACGGAGGCGCTTGCAGTGGCCACCTATCCGGAATGGCCACCGCCCAAAATTTTTTGCTGGTAAGATATTTTTGGCCCTCCCAGTTTCGCGACTGCGTTACAACAGTCAAGATATGCGAGTGATGCCAGCGCTTCTCTCATAAATCAAGAGCCCCCCCCCCTCGCTCCTATGCACCCTATCATCGTCGTTGGCCCCTTTTGTAAATTGGGAATCAACTTCATGACTTGCAACCCCACATCATCGGGTAACCATAAATATACCATAGTGGTTGTCGATTATTTCACCAAGTGGGCAGAGACCATGCCCACATACGACAACACCGCAAAAACCACTGCTCGATTTCTTTTTAACCACGTGATCGCTTGGTTCGACATTCCCAAAGAGTTAGTCTCCGACCATGGGAAACACTTCAAGAATGAAGTTTTCGAGGAGCTATCTCACCACCTCGAATTCACCCACGAATTCGCTTCACCATACTACCCCCAATCCAACGGTCAAGTAGAAGCTGTAAACAAAGTCCTCAAAACGATGTTACAATGCATGGTGAATAACCATAAAAACAACTTGCACCATATGATTTTTTCTGCCCTGTGGGCATACCACATGGCTGTGAAGACATCCACTGGTTTCACTCCCTTCCACTTGGTATACGGGGTCGAAGCCGTAATTCCCATAGAACGTTAGATCCTAAATTTGCATGCCGCCATTGAACTCCTCGATGATACCCAGCCTCTAGAACAATGCTTAGTACAACTAGAGCTCGTCAACGAAAGATGACAACAGTCGCTGCAACATAACGAGGCCCATAAGAAAAGGGTAAAACCATCATTCGACTGCCACATCAACCCTCACTCATTCACCAAGGGAGAACTAGTCCTTCACTATGATGTCACAAAAGAAGCCCTAGGGCCAGGAAAGTTCGAAACCTTGTGGAAAGGACCCTACATCGTAAAACATTGCCTCCGCTTGGGGGCATACATCTTGATGGAACCGGACGAGACATGCCTCAACAGCCCCGTCAACGGCCTTTACCTCAAGAGGTTATACCCATAAGGGCCAAGCAGGCCCTACCCTAGAGTCAAATTAAACAAACCCAATCACTTTAAAATTTTGACCAAAAGACTTGTTACAAAACGTGCTCAAGTGCCACAATGGATTACCAACCTGAACCTTACTTCAAATTTGGTGATGGAGCATCAAGATGGTCTCAAATTTTAGTAGCAGAAACTTGGGTTATCTATCGCCCTGACCGATCACCACTCTACACAAACGGTGTGTGTATTGGTTCAACAACAAACAATCAGGCATAATATGGTGTTGTCATAGGACTTATGTGCGACACCCTCCATCAAGGCATACACCATATGAATGTATACCTCGATTCCCAATTAGCAGTGTCACAATTAAACCAAACATTTGAGATTCAAGATTCACATCTATTTAGAAGATATTTGCGTGCAAAAATATTAAGCAGAAAATTCGACTACATTACATTCACACATGTACCAAGGAGTCAAAACCAAACAATTAATCGCATAGCTAACAATATTATAAACTGGAATGCATCTCGAATAAACCATCATACATAAAAACAAAAAACATATAAAACATAGATATCCATCAACATAACATAAATCCATAAACACACCATGTAGAGCCACAAAAAATATCTCTCATAAATATATCATAGTGTATGTGTCTGAGTACAAAAATATTGTCTCTGACCCATCGGTCAGCACAAAGATACACAAACAGTCGTCAAAAATAGGGGAAGCATCCTCATAATGGGTGCTTTCCCTGTGTACAAAAATACTCTAGGACGGTGCTCCCCCAGGTGGGGCACCTGGACCCACTTCCGCTCTCGGTACCACTACTAGAGCCGTTGTCAAAACTAAGACTGCCTCCCGACGTAAAACAGGTTGATAGTCCCTCTCTTGGGCCATCAGTGTTTCCAGCCAGACCTCCTCTAGGTCATCTAGAAATCCTCGAGAAGGCATCCCCTGGGTCAAGCATTCCACTTGATCCCAAGCGTCCTCCAGAACTGACACCCGCGTGGTCAGCTCAGCAATGCGAGCCTCTGCCGCATCAGCACACATCGCCTCTGCATCGGCATGAGCTCGCTCGGCCACAACCTCGGTAGCATTCGAGCTATTTCCCTCCTCCGAAGGGCCAGCCCCACCACCAAGTCCACCACCCTGAGGCTATGAAGGATCTCCTCCCATCCCCCCATGACCTCCCCGAGGTCTCCTAAGAGGACCATGGCTGACCAATCGAGCCATGGGACGACCAATCTCACCAACATCTACAAGATTAACCAAAACTATGTCAGTGTCACCATTAAAACACATAAAAACATATATACTCAAATAAATGCAGAAAACATAAAACATACCTGCTGGCCCCCAAACGTAGCTAGGAGGGAGACCCATCTCTAGATCCCCCCGAAAGTCCATCCCTGCATATGGGAACGGTAGAAACATCTGGGGGTTTGCCTCAAACTAGGCCTTCGTCGTGGCATTCCAGTAACGCCCCACCATACCCCCACCTCCTCGCGGCATCACGGGAGCTCAACGCCTCATGCGAGGCTCCCATGCCCCCCCAGCAGGCACCGCCACCACCGGTATCAACAACACCACCCTCTCGTATGTGAAATTTCATAATATACTGGCATATGAAAACATCTTCTACCCATTGCAGATCTTGTAAAGTTGTGCCAGAATTCCGTCATAGCAGAAGCAGAAAAAATCGAAAAAGTGCCCGGCCCTCAGCTGGCGCAAGACTCCAACCTGTGGGCTTGATGCCCGATGTGGAGCCAACGACCTTGCAAGTTGCACGATAGCTGCCAAAGCACACCGCTCTACCAAGTCTATCACCGAGGAAATGGCTATGCACCCCTCCGTAAGGGGTGCCCCGCCACAATGACGCGCTCGGAACCTCTCAAAATATACCCTCCCAGAAGGGAGTGGATACCGCAATGCCTCACCCTGAGGTAGTAGCCTGGTCATAAAGTATATATCCATCTCAGGATGGATAGCAAGGTCAGTCCCACACAACAAAAACACATTGCGCCACCTATTCCAATGCTCGATCAAGTAACGTAGCAGTCGGTCCTGTGACCGAAGAAGCTCGTTATCCACAAACTTCAAGAGACCCCATTGCACCAGCTGTTGGCGCGCCTGACCGTTGGCGGCTAATTCAGTATGAAGCTCAGGCCAATCTCGCTCCCTCCATAACATCCTGTCATCCAAACAGAAACCCATCAGTAGCATAAAAACATCAAAAAATAGGCAAAATATCCAAAAATTTGGACAAAAAACTTCCTTGGCCTTTTGCGTGGCTGTCCCTTAGACATGTGCACTAAAGGCACGATTGTATTTCTCACAGGCACGCAAAAGGCGCACCAAAATATGAGAAAATGAGCCTAAGGCGCGCAAAAACCTAAAAATCACACACAGAAGGCGTGCTCTTACCCTAATCTCCCGCGCAATCTAGGGTAAAAATGGCTCAGAATCTGTAGAAATCAGTTTTGTACGTACCCTGGCACCCTCAGACTGAAAAAATTAAAGTGTAGGATGTCATGGAGGTTACTTGGGCATGATATCTCTAATCCCTGGTGCTCAGGCTGATTGCAATGGCAAGAACTGCTCTACAGAAGCCTTTGACCTCTCAAAAACTCAATAAGCACAAATGAACTGAATTAGGGCCATATTCACCTATATATCGCCCTTTTCAAAAACTTTGGAGGACCATAATGAGAGCTCAGAAGGTCCGTTCTTCGAACCGAAAGTAGCATTGTGATCAGCACTCCATAACGAACAAAGGCGATGCCACACATTCACACTCCCGAAAAAATAATTTTTCAGCGCCATCAGTTATGCCCTCTCTCATATTCATTTCTAAAGCTCATGTCTTTCAATAATATTTGATAAAGAAGATGATTTCACTCGAGGTCATCTTCTTTTGTAAAGCTCATGTCTTTCAATAATATTTGATAAAGAAAATGCTTTCACTCGAGGTAGTTGTTTTTGCAGGAAAGCACACAAATCCATCCACTGAAAGTTCCAAGAGCAGGTATCTATCTACCCCCAACATGATAGAGTCCTAGAAAACTATGAATATCCTAACATAATTTCTCCATTAGGTTCCACACATCCGACAGTGTTTATCAGCACCTCGCCCTGTACATGATAAGCATTCTTGTTGATCGATATAGCCTCCCCCCCTCAATGGTGCTCGTCACCCTAAAGTAAAAAGTGATGCCATGGCCATACCACTATAGTCTGGGAAGCAACTCATGCCCATTCATTCACCAGGCATAAGGTCAAGTTTTTCCATATGAAATAAAAACCCCTTTGCTGGATAGCCAGGTTGTGCAAGCAGATTGAAAGTGCACTATCGCGCCTCGCATTTGGCCTACCATACCTCCATTAGCATAACCCATCTGCGACATTTTTTAATCCGCTTCATCAACCTCACACATGAGACCAACCAATGGGGCCCCCACCCTCAGCAAAACACCTTCCTCAAATCATCAGTGAGTGAAAAATTTCATGTTTTGGGGCACCTCTCTCTGTATTTTGTACAAACCAAACCCCATTATTTTATTCTTTTGGTAAGTGTACAAAGACCACAAACAACGCACTATGTCCCCCACCCACCCATTCATTTTTTCTCCCATGGCAGCAGTCCCTAGTCACCCTTGGTCGGAGTATACCACCCTCACGCAAAATCCACTATGACATTCATAACCAGTTTATACCCACCTTGGAAGTCCTACTGACTCTAGGGTTTCCCCATAATAAATAGTTATGATTGTCGCCAAGCTGCTTTTTCTACTTCGACCTTGGGCCACTGAATCCCCAACATCAGTTTTCAGTCACCCCCCGCCACCATGCCTATGTTAAACCCATCACATACAGAATCCTGATCCTCCATATCAGCGACCCCCTCGTTCGGTTGAGGCTTCCTTTTTGTCGACCTCAACACCTATTTTCCAAAAAGGAAGCGGTACCTTGGATTTCCCCTCTCCATAAAAGGGGCATCCTTGGGTGGAACTGAGGGAGACATCATTGCCCACAGATGTCATCGATCCTCTTGACATTCGACTACAGCATAAGATTTCATGTCAAGATGGTATCGTACCTTACAACCATTGCACTTTGACCAAATTCGTTGAAGACCCATGCCTTCATAAGCTTCTCTTTCAGCAATGCTTACATGGGAAGGTCCCAGTCAGCACCTATGTGTACAATGCGCAGTTATATGCCATACCAAGTTTATGCATATGGGTACCACATTCCACCTATTTTTCAAAGAAAATATGCCCCTGAGAGCGTCAGCAGTCGTCGTCATCAACCAAAAAATCACTACCATATTAATGACACAGATAGAACATGTATCTGTCAAATATATTTGTTTAACTAGCCAAAGCATTATGCGCATGGGACATGCCCGCTCGTAGAAAATTTGTATATATTGTATTATATTTTCTTACATGGGTCCCATAGGACATGGTTGTTCTTCGAACTGGTGCAAGGTGTCTCCAATTCCGATCTACATGCAGATCTCTCTCTCTCTCTACGCACAATATACAGAAAATAAACTATAATGTATTTTAGTTATACAGTTCTTCCTATAACTCACACATTAGGGGGAAATTGTTACCACTGGAAAATCGTACAAGCAAAGACGACATTATTTAATGTTAGGCAGAAGGATTTACAGGGCTAAGAGACATTAGATAATCTGAAAGTATTTAAAAAATCTCTAAAGTTTGAGGAAAAATCAAATTTGAACTAGTAAAATATGCTTTTGCACACAAAATCCTTCGATAAGTGCGCCCTTGCGTGCCTTGCTCCTTTTGACCCAAAAAGTGCGCAATCCTGGGAATGTCAGAAGTCACTTTCCGGGACCACAAAAGCACACTCCAGGACATTTATTTCACACTTGAAGCCACCCAAGCCTCCTTAGGACATCAAGGGAGCACACAATGGAATAAATGTGGCACACAATGGAACCACCCTCCTCTCTTGGGTCACCATCCACAATGTACCAAGAGAGGGAAGGGGGATTTTAATTCTCACATAAAAGGCCACCAATATATGAGCAACTTGAGAGCACATTTTTATGCTGGCCAGAATTTCCCCAAGCAATACCAACAGTGTGTGATCCGGAGTAGAGATAGAGGGGACTCAGTTGTTGGCCATCCAACAACTCCAGTCCACCATAGTAGAGAGAGGGAGACTTTGCGCCAAGGTAGCTCGGAAGTAAAGACATCCTTGCATAGGGACTTAGAACCCAAAGTTCTAAGGGCCCCTTGGCAAGTGGGTTAAATTTTCATCCTTATTTCCTACCAACACTCAATAAGAGGGGACGTAAGCGTCTTCGTTTGGATTATTGAAGTTGTTTGACTCTATTTAGAGCTTTTGTGTTATTTGTTTTAGTTTTATGTTTGAATATGCATGCTATTTCTCTATCTAGTATGTTTATGTTCTAGCATGTTTCACTAACTTGCTTGACTCCATATATTTTCTGCATGTGACCAATAACTTAAGAGAGAAAACCACACCCCTTAAGTTGGTGTGATTCCGTACATACGTGCACCAAACACACTAACACACCCATAGTATTGATACCAAATAAATATGGGAATCGGCGCATGTGTGTATATTTCTGAGCTTTGAACAAGATTACGGTAAAGAATCGTTACCCACTCCCAAGAATAGATGATTTTCTTGATCAGCTGAAAGAAGAAATTTTTTTCACTAAGTTATATTTAAGAAGTAGATATCATCAAGTAAGAATTGCAGAAAGTGATATATGGAAAACTGCATTCAAAACCAAACAATGAATCTTTGAGTGGCTAGTTATGCCATTTGGTTTGTGTAATGCACCAACAACTTTCATGTGTGTTATGGATAGTGTTTTGCATCCATTCCTTGATGACTTTGTTATTGTGTACTTAGATGACATATTGATTTTTAGCAAAACAAGAGAAGTCATGTCTTGCATGTGAATAGAGTGCTTGATGTTTTGAAGAAAGAGAAAATGTTTCTTAAGATGTCAAAGTGTGAGTTTGGAAAGACTTCTTTGGTCTATTTGGGACATATTGTAGGAGGAGGAGAGTTGAGAACTGATCCTTCTAAAGTGGAAGCCTTGTGAATTGGCTCACACTAAAAACAATAACCGAGGTAAGAATTTTCTTAGGTGTAGCTCAATATTGGAGAAAGTTTATTACTGAATTTTCTTCCATTGTAGCTCCTATGGATGCAGTGACAAGTGTGAAGAAAGGTTTCCAAAGGGGAGGCAAACAACAAAAAGCATTCGAAGCTTTAAAAGACAAGATCAGTTCAGCTCCATTCCTTGCATTACCAAATTGAGACAACCATTCGAGATTCAAATTGATGCTAGTGATTATGCCATGGGCGCAGTTCTTTTGCATCATGGTAAGCCTATTGCTTTTCATTCTGAAACATTTAATGGTGTTGTAACTAATTATCCTACATATGACAAAGAACTATATGCGTTGGTGCAAAGTGCCAAGAAGTGGAAACACTACTTGATGGGTAAAGAGACTATTGTACAAACAAAATTGCAGCAATCAAGACATTTCAGGAGGTTAGGATTTCTTCAACCGTTTCACTTGGTTATAAGGTACAAGTATGGTATTTTCAATAAAGTTGCTGATATGCTTTCAAGACCAATCATTAGTGCATCTACTTTACTCAAAAATGATTTTTATTGTACATGAGAGTTACATAGAACAATATGCACATGACATTGATTATCAAGATGTGTATGCTAGTTTGAGTGAAGGGAATCAAGTTGAAGAAAAATATTATCACATGCAAAACAATTTGTTGTTTCATTTGGGAAAGTTGTGTATACCACAAGGAGAGAGGCTAAGTGTCAGGAGAGAAGCTCATTCATCTCTTATTGTTGGACACTTTGGGGTAAGCAAAAAAGTGGCGCATCTACTGATCCGGATCTTGGGGGGAGGTCCCCAAGGTCTTAAAAATTGAAATGGATCTGACCAGATCTGCAAAATTACAATGCCAGAAGAAAAAAAGAGAGAACAAAAAGAAAATAAAACCACAAAGAAACTTGTTTTATTAAAACAAAGAATAACTTTAGAAGCTACATTGTGGTGGAAAATCTATCTTTTTACAAAGTGAGGCTTGTTATTTATAGCCTTTTTTTGAGTTACAATACTATGGGTAGATACCATAGGTGGATACCATGGGTCAATACCATGGATAGATACCACTTACAATACCATGGGTAAATTCCATGTGTAGATGAATACCATGGGTGGATACATACCATGGGTGAATGAATATCATGTATAGATTTCACTTACAATACCATAGGCGAATAAATACCATGGTTTGATGCCATTTACAATAACATGGGTAAATTCCATGGGTGGATGGATAACATGGGTGGATGAACACTATGGGTGGATGCCATTTTCCATTCGGATCATTCCTCCCTCCTTAAGAAGCAATGGTCCCCATTGTGTGAAGTTCCCTCCTGAGAAGCCTTTGTTGAATATGAAGAGCCACTTAAGAGAATGGTTTTGTGTAGTTAACCCATAACCGTGATGAACGAAGATCCGAGGATAGAGATACCCTATAATGCTTATGACCAACTGTGATATTGACAGTGTGCGGCCTAGAAAATGGACTTCGATGAAGTGTGGGTTTGTGGATGAACCAAAACCATGACAAACGAAGATCCGAGGATAGAGATACCCTGTAATTCTTGTGACCAACTGTGTTACTAACAGTGTGCGGCCTAGAAAATGGACTTCGATGAGAAGGATTTTGTGTGGTTGACCCATAATTGTGATGCTGATTGTTGATGAAGTAGAAGGTGCCTACATAGCTGGGGGTGGGAGGGCACATCTCCAAATAACCCAAGTTGAATGCTGCTATGTTGAAACTGATGAATGTGAAGCAGGTGCCTACTAAAATGGGGTGGGAGGGCACGTCTCCAAAGGGAACCCACTCTGAATGTTGCTCCAAATTTAAAATGAGAATAACTCAGTCAATATAACTCGAAATATTTATTATAACCTTTTTTTAGAAATGGAATGATCATTCTGCATCTTCTCATGTGTTTGAAACCGCTATTTGGAGACTCCAGACTCTCATATTCGCACTGGAACTGTCTCGCTATCACAAAATTTCTGAAAAAAATAGTTGATTTTAAATCAATGATAACTCCCACATCCGAACTTTGATTCGACCGATTGTTTTTTTGAACTTGGGTGATTTTTCAAGGGGAGCTTAGATATATAGCCATTTCTTTGAAATTTTTCACTGAAAACTGTGAAAAATGACAGGAGAGCCGCCGTCCACGAATTGTCGTCAGAACATTTTCTGCAACATTGCTGATTTAGAATCAGCGACATCTCCCTCATCCGAACTCCAATTCGCTTGGTTGTTTTTTTGAATTTGGGTATTTTTTTGCAAAATCCAGATCTGGTCTTTGATTTTGTAAAATTTTCACCAAAATTTTTAGATCTGATCTTCAAACTCGCCGCCTAAGAAATTCATGGAGTTTGCTGAAGATTGTTGCCAAAAATTGAAACTGAAATATGCTTCAAACCCTCATTCCCATGGATTCGTAAAATTTGATGCCACTGATCCGGATCTTGGGGGGAGGTCCCCAAGATCTAAAAAATTGAAATGGATCTAACCAGATCTGCAAAATTACAATGCCAGAAAAAAAAGAGAACACAAAGAAAATAAAACCACAAAGAAACTTGTTTTATTAAAACAGAGAATAACTTTAGAAGCTACATTGTGGTGGACAATCTGTCCTTTTACAAAGTGAGGCTTGTTATTTATAGCCTTTTTTTTTAGTTACAATATTATGGGTAGATACCATAGGTGGATACCATGGGTCAATACCATGGGTAGATACCACTTACAATACCATGGGTAAATTCCATGTGTAGATGAATACCATGGGTGGATACAAACCATGGGTGAATGAATATCATGGATAGATTTCACTTGCAATACCATAGGTGAATAAATACCATGGTTCGATGCCATTTACAATACCATGGGTAAATTTCATGGGTGTATGGATAACATGGGTGGATGAACACCATGGGTGGATGCAATTTTCCATTCAGATCATCTACAGAGGTATTGCTATTGGCCTCGCATGATAGATAGTGTGTCATGTTTTATACGAGGTTTTTCTATGTGTGCAACAAGTAAGCCTAGTAATAGGAAGCTTGGGTTGTACACGCCACTACCAGTACCATCAAGGCCATGGGAGAGTGTCCCCATGGACTTCGTTGGAGGTCTACCTATGTCAAGAAAACAACATGATTATCTTTATGTAGTTGTAGACAGATTCAGTAAAATGTGTATACTTATGCCATGTAAGAAAACCATTACTGCTAAAAAAACTGTTGAACTTTAGTTTCAACATGTTTGGGTTCATTTTGGATTGCCAACTTCTATTGTTAGTGAAATGGATTCCAGGTTCATTGGGAATTAGAGGTCAAATCTATGGAAGATGATGGACACAAAGTTGAAAAAGAGTACCGCTTTTCATCCACAAACAGATGGAAAAACTGAAGTGGTGAACAGAACCATTGTGCATCTATTGAGAGTATATTGAAGCAAGCATTCTAAGTTGTGGGATGAACAGCTACATTACATTCAGCACGCTTACAATCGGGCAAAGCAATCTTCAACTCAAACATCACCTTTTGAAGTATGCATTGGGTATTTTCCAAAATCGCCATTAGACTTCATCTTTGGGAAGGATGTTGCAATAAATGGCCATCGTGATATCGACAAGGCTCGAAAGTTCATTGAGAAAATTCAGATTATACATCAACAAGTTCAAGAATAGCTTGAGAAAAGTCAAAGCAAATACAAAGAGAGTTATGACAAACATAGACTTGATCACAAGTTTCAAGAGGGAGATGAGGTATGGTTGCACATTAGAAAAGAAAGGATGCAAGGGGAAGCTAAATAGCTCAAACCCATTCGATATGGTCCATTTAAGATCGTAAAGCAATTTGGTAATAATGAATTTCAACTTGACTTGCCTTCTTATATGCAAATGTATTCAGTTGTTAATGTTGAAAACTTACATTTGTATGAGCCACCTTTGGTCAATGATCAAGGAAGTGATGTTCAGCTACCTTCTATTGAATATTTATCGCCATAATTTCTGGATGAGCTCAAGGAAGATACAATTCTTGACAAGAGGACAAGAGCATCTAATAGGGGAAGTGTTGAATACCTTCGATTTGGGCTCAAAGGCACTAAACCAAGCAAAGAAAAGTGGATGGAGGTTGGAAAGGTGAGGGAGTTGTATCCTCATCTACTGAATAGGTAATCAAGTTTTTTCAGGTCCAAAAGCTTCCCAATGAGGAGGAGTGATCAGGAGTTCATAATTTTTTCTCAAAATTAAAATTTATAGGATTGGGTCGAAACTAGGATGGTTGCGTATATCTCGTCTTCCTGATTCCGGCGTTGTGAACGTCTCAAAAAATTGATGTCGTATGAGGGAGATATCGCATTCTGATCAAATTTCCAAATAGGTAAATTTTGCGACACTTTGACCAGGGTTGATCCCAGTCAGCAAGGTGGATTGCATAGTCAGCAAAAGGGAATATTATGAGGAATATTCCTTCCTCAAAATCAACCCCAGGTTGACAAGTGGCGCAATTCTAATGGTTGTACATTTTTATGAGAACCAATTAAAGGGTGCCATGTGGCTAGCCCTGAGGCTGCCACGTGTCCCCTAAATGGTGTGTTAAAATTTTGGTTGGAGGCCGTAGGAATTGAACCTTGGACTATTGGTAGAGCATGCACATGCCACACCACCCAAGCTACACGTAGTTCTTAACTACAAAGGGTTGCGGGTTTATTATAAAGTTTTTTGCAATACAATTTGGGGGTTGGGGGCCGCCGGTGGTCCCAACCCTCCAGCGGTCCCCGCGATAGTGGTCACACGGCAGCAAAGAAATGTTACAACCTTCGACAGTTCTTCAACCCACAGTCTCTGCAATTTTCGTGTTTAAATTTATCACATGGAATGGTAATGGTTAATCCTCCGCGCGGTTAACTACACCCACGACTTCAACTCCGGTTCAAGCTTATCCACCACGGTTTATGCCTTGGGTTCCGCCTTCGGTTACGGTCATGACTGCGGTTTTTTGAGTTGGCATGTGGCCACCCCAACCACCGGAATTTATTGTAACGGTTAAAACAGCAAACATTTTGGAGCGCGCCTAAATTTTGGGTGGATTCACTATTTTAACTCTAGGTAAGTGGAGTCCTCCACTTTTAGTGGAGTTTTTTTAGGTGTAACTGGGAAAAAGAGTAGGAGACTCCATTTTCGCCCATTATGAGTGAATGAAGAGTCATTTTTGACTAATTGAAGCATTCTTGAGCCATTGGTGCAGAGAAAACAACCATTCATTTTTTACTAATTAGAGCATTCTGGAGCCATTGGTGGAGAGAAAACAACCTTTGGAGCACTGTAACTACATGTATTTGAAAATTTTTGAGCATAATGAAAGATGGACATGCCATTGGGAGTTGTACCAGCAGATTTAGCCCAGGAGGGGTGAACCGCTTCATCATGCCTGTTGTGTAAATTATATGTGGTGACTTATTTCTCTGTTTTACATTTTTGTTCAGTGTTATTTAAGCTTGTTTTATGCTTCTAATTCACCTAAAATCATGTACAATTCATGGTTAAAATCCTCAATCCTTAAGCAAACTAATGAGACAAGTATGCACATGTTTATAAACTGAAAAGACACTTAGCACAACAAAACTAATATAGTCATTTCAAATCATGAGGCATTTCAGTCACTCCCACAATAAGGCATGCTAATGACTGTGGACTTTTTCAGATAGTTTTGTGCCAACGACCCGAGATTCTAAGTCGCTTTTTCAAGGCTAGGTCTTAAGCCACTACCCATAACTTCATGAAACTCCCAGAAATGAATAACAACAATTGAATAAGGCTACTAATTAAATCACTGGTACAAGTACATGATCTGACCCCTACTAACAATGACATACATTTCGTCCAACATATCACAAATATGTAATCTATAGGTCATGACAATTGCTCTGAGCATAGGGGTCTCATACTTATCTAAGATTCATAAAGAAGCATTGATGTCTTATCATAATAGTTGCATTATCATCTATTAGGTCATATATTCATTGTACATTCATTTGCTAATCAAAACATGATGAGAGCCATACATCAAGTCTGTCATTAAACATACTCATAACCATCATGTAACCAACAAAAATAAAAAGGATATAACAACCATAAAAAACACCTATGAACCAGTACATTTACACATGAAATACCAAGGGAGAAGAAGCTCTTATTAATGAATCCAAAAGCCAACCGGGTTTGGGACTTCCACGTACCACCCGACCATAGATTGGGCTGAACCAAATCCTTCTTTCAGGCTATCACCCTCGTGCCATATTCCAAGCATGAATGTGAGACCCACAAGAAAACCAACCAAATTTTCTTAGCCTTTATCATAATCCACCAACTAATTCCTAGGTCTGAACCCTCATCAATACAACCAGTCTTTACCACAATCCCCAAAGGATCACTAAGCCCTAAACAAGCATGGATGCCTCTGGATTTCTCCACCTACACTATGAGGAATTTTCTTGCCTCTTAGTCTCTATTATTTACCGTATATCCTTCCATTCACCGGTAGAGGATTCCTAGGCCTAATCAAGACTCCAAACTCTAGCATTTACTGTATATCTCTCCATTCATCAGTCGAGGATTCCTAGGCCTCACCCAGGGCACACACCTCTAGGATTTACCATATATCCTGCCATTCATTGGTCAAGGATTCGTAGGCTTACCAAGGCATAAAAAATTTGGCTTTATCGCAATCCCACCGTCTCGTGTCCAGGGATTCCTAGGCCTTGTGTTCCTTCTTTCAGAAACCACCTCACTCAGTTTCGAAACCATCCGACAATCCTGCTCAACCAAATACAAGAGAATCCACCACACCATGGCTATCCGGAATTGGAAAGGCAAGGTTGAAGAACACTGTCACACCTGGAAAAACCCATGCCAATGGCAGGAAGAGAACCAAATACACACATGCATATACCATGCATGTCAAATCTAGTAAAGAAATCACACATGCAAATCATTACCTACAAACAATCCCACTCTTGATCATGATCTTCCTTACTTGATCTTTGCTTCCCTTTTCCTTCTTGGGTCTTCCTTTGCTTTCCTTGATCCAATGCTAGAGTGCTCCAATAAAACTCTAAGTGTCCAAGAGTGTGAGAGAGAGCTCCAAAACTGAACTGACAAAAGGTACCAACTGATCCTCAAAAGCCTTTTTATTAATTAGGCCTCTATTTTCTTCAATTTTCCATTATTTTTCTTTAATTTTCCTCTTCACATGAAACCTTTGACCTTCCTTTTCTCCTAATTTCCATTATTTTCATAAATAAAATGCCAAAAATTGCATTTGTCCTTTCCAAAGACTTTTTCAATTTCCTTAGCCATAATAAACCAAACAAACACCCACACTAGGATGTTTAGCTCAACATTCAACTTGGAATACGTGTCCCATGACCTTGGTTATTATTTTGCCTTTATTAAGTTTATTTACATGAATTTTTGACCAGGGTTGTTATAGACCCCCTGTTGTAAATATTGTCATTAATGGCAAAGGATCAGAAAGGAGTTACACCAGAATTATCATTGATGGAAAAGGAGTAAAGAAGTAGAGGTTATAAGGCAAAGGATCAGATCAAGAAATGTGCAGCAATGTGCAACAGAGAGGCAAAGGAACAATAATAGAAGTATAACATAAAGTAGAGAGAAGCAGCAAAGAGGCAAAGGAGCAGCATGGAGAAGATTTAACGTGATTATTTAAGGCAAAGAAGTAGCAAAAGAACAAAGGAGCGAAAGGAAATGAAAGTTACAAAAGGAAATAGGGATACATCAAAGACAGAGAAGCAGCAAAAGCAGAGAGGCAACGAATGTAGAGAGGCAGTGAATGCGGCAGAGAAACAACAAAGACAGAGAAGCAACAAAAGTAGAGAGTCAGCGAATGTAGAGAGGCAGCGAATGCAGTAGAGGTAGAGAATGTAGTAGAGGTGAAGAATGAAACTAATAAGGCACCAAAGGAATCAAGGCAGTTTTTATTGTCTAAATCCACCTCAGGCTGAAAGAAGGCAGAGTTCAAGGTAACATCAAACCATGCTCAGTCTAGTAGCTAGCCCTACCAGAATAGGAGAGGACTCTCTCCAGGTCAATCTCAGCAAAAATAATCGATGGGGCTTGAGATGACTTGAAATAAAATTTGATTTTAGGCTAGGTATATAAGTAAAGGAGTTTGATTTTGATTTTGGGGGTTTTGTTGGAAACAAAGGGAAAGGCAGTTTTGGGTTCGGGGATGAGGCCTAGTTTTTGCAGAGTTTTGAATGGGGCAAGGAAGGCAATTGTTTTGATGCTTTAGATTGAATGAATGGATAGTTAATACCGGTGAGGAGATGAAGAGGGAAAGAGGCTTTCAAGAATCCTCTTCAAACAGAGGAAAACATGGAAAATTAAACAAAATTGAAGGCAGAGCAAAGCAATCTAATGAATTCCACCTTTATAACTTGTTTGCTTAATTTAAGAAGAAAGGAGAAGGGAAATGATACACATAAACATCAATGAACTTACAATCACATAGAGAAACACACCATCAAAACACAGAGTCACATGGATCCCAAAGAGTGCTGCAAACCCTGGTCTATTCCTTTGCCAAAATTGCAGAGATGAAATCTACAATGAAGTGCCAAGCAATACCAAGTGTCCAACCCTGAAAATGACTGATGAATTACATGATATAGAAAAGCCTAACTCATCCCCATGCCTCTATGGGTCAATATCATCATTCTAGGAGCTGTTTCAACCATATCTAAACTAGGAACTGGAAAATAGGCAATGAAACAACTTGCCTCTATATGATAGGAAACTAATTCATTCACTTACATTTCACTTTTTGGTGAATGAATCTACTATAATGAGTAAAAATGTGCCAAAATTACATCAAATTCATGAAATTACATCAAGTTACATCAAGAGTTACATGAAAAAGTCAAACTAGCCAAAACTAGGCGAAATTCTGAGCTGCTAAGTGAAAAATAGGCCAAATTTCCCTATGCGTCGCGCCTGAAATCTCTATGCATAGCACAAATTTGAGGCTGATTTTGAGGGCCTCCTTGAAGTAAAAATTAAGTCCAGGATAGCTCGTTGGAAAGCCCTACCTGTATAATTTCCAACCCAAGTGGAATTTCTGAATTTGGTTTCCCTTTTCCCCTCCAAAAATCAAATCTCCCAACACTGCTTCCTGTGTGTGCAAAAAGTGGCAGAAAGGTCATTTTTGAGGTGTTTTTGACCCTTTAGGCAACCCAAAACTTGTCAAAATCCTTAGGTAATACATAGGCATGCATAAATTTTGATGAAAAATCCAAAAATGCAAAGTTTTCCTGCAGAAGAGCTGCCAATTATAAGCGCGCGCCAAGTGGCGCTACGCGTGAGGCAGGAAAATCTGTGTTTAGGCCCAAAAATTCAAAATTGACAAAATTTTTCCCAAATTTCTTGAAATTTGGGCTGAATGTCCACCATCAAGCACTATCCTGGGCCAAATAAGCTTCAGCCAAAATTTGGAGTCTATCATTCCTTTTACGACGCTTTAGTGCCCTCCTTAGCTTTGCTTTCAGGATTTTGATCCTCGCTTTGCAAACATGATTTCGCACCCAATAATGGTTCTTCATGTGCCTGAGCATGTTCTTTTCCTTGTTTTACTTCTCCAACAGCTTCTCAAGATGAATATTGACCCGCTCGAGCCAAGTCTCTCTATCAACCTCAATCTCCCGCTTAATGGGTATCATCTCAGTTTGGCTTCTTTGGGCAGCTTGCCGGTTCTCACGGATGTTTTGCAACTCCATGATTGTCTGCTGATCCTCCAACTGTTTGTTCTGCTGCTCTAGGTAGTTTATGATCCATTGAGCTCTCTGCAACTTGACGGTAAATGTGTCAATCTTAGCTTTCTGCTCCTAAATAGTCTCTCTCAACTTTGAGCTTGGAGAGCTCAAATCCTCATCAATCAATATGAAATCAGTATCCTGGCCTCCTGAAGGGCCCTCATCCTGCATGGGCCTCTTACCTCTGTGTTGTACCTGTACCTATGTTGCTGATGATGGCAATGAGACCCCTTCCACCCCGAGTGGAGATAGTACTCGTCGGGCAGCTGCAAACAATACTCTGGTGCCTCTCTGATAAGTAACCAAGACTGGCACACTGATAGGCTCTGTCTCGTGACCTTCAGGCTGATGTGAAGGTTCAACTGCATCATGGAAAACCTCCGGAGGAACCTGAGGAACTGTGAATAAATCACGGGAAATGAAATCCTCCCATGAAATGCCCTGCAATCCAAGCTGATGTACAACCACGATCTTGATGAGTGCATAGTGATAAATACTGTTGTACTGCTGCTCGGGAGTTTTCTTCTACACAAGAGTGGTCATTCTCTCGATGTTCCCGCACATGAAATAAGGAATGTTCATCATCCTCACTCTAGTGAAATGCATCAATACCCTGATGTGGTAGGCATAGAGGCGTGAGAACTGGCCCTCACAACTGAAGTATCTGATAATAAGTTTCATCAAAGGCGCATAGGATTCCTTTAGGAATCGGAATGGGAACACCCTGCTGAGCTGTCTCACATAGCTATGCCTGATGTATGGTTCATAATGCACTCTGTCCACCTATTGTCTTTTGTTCCACTGTTCACCCACATTCGGTATCCCAGTTGCTTGAGAAATGGTTTCCGGTGTCAAAGTGAAGTTTACACCAGAAAGAGTTACCTGACCATCATGTAAATTTAATACAAACAAACGAGCCAACTCCTGATGATGATGAATCCTAGTAATCATCTCACAATACTGATAGCATGACTGCTCACGAAAACATGCCATGGCAAGTGGGCAAGCCTGCAATTGAGTCAATGATGTGGGCTCTTCTCTCACATGTTTTCCACCTTTACGAGGCCTTCTCGGTGCATGTAGCTCAGTGGTAGAATCACTATCTCTGCCGTATGATGTATCAATGTCTGTCTCCATGGTGTTTCAAGGTCTATGTTTGGCTTGTATGAGAGGAAAATGAGAATTTGGTGCTTTGTTTCAAATTGCCAAATGTGTGTCAAAGGGGAGGGACTGTAGGAGATATAGGGCAGTGGGGACAATGGGGTTTAATCAAATGATAATTTTCCTTTTGAAAGCTTTTGATTTGACAAACTTAGGGACAAGGGACAACCACTGAATTTTGGGATTCTTGGGGTTTAGGAATTTTCACAAGTGAGATGGGAAAGTGAAAATGAGAGTGAGATGAATGACTTGGGATAGGGATAATGGAAATGAGATGGTATGAGTGGCTTGGGATATAAGGGAATAGGGGAGGACTATAATGATAATATAAACAATGAGAGGGAGGAATAACCAAAAGGGGAATGCAGTATTTGGCACCAAAATTACTTTTAAAACACAAATTTTAAAACCCTAAGGAGAAATTTTTAACAAGGTGATAGGGTTTGTATTTTTTGGCATTCAAATTCTCCAAAATGCATTTTCAAATAACACCAAACATTTATGAATGACAATTACAAGATCTCTCGGACTTACTTGGACAAAAAGGGCCAAGTCGATTTGAGTTTTTGGAAGCCAATGACAAAAATTTTGGTTGTCGGCCCTGTGTGCCGCTACAGTGGCCCAGTGCACCGCGTTTGGCTTATGCGCCACGCCAGTTTCAGAAATACACTGTGAAAAACGGCCCTATGCACCACGTTTTTCTTATGTGCCGTGACCTCCACCCAGTGTGCCGCGACTGTCAATCTCACCACAATTTTTCCTTCCAACACTGTTTCGCCCTCCTCCATGATTTTCTTGGCTCAATGCTAACTCTTGGTATGAAAATGAATTATTGAAACACAAAAATATCTTTTATGTCGTAGAATTTCATTTTTTATTTGAAAAAACCCAATTTCTAAAGTCTGAAAACTTTGACACTTTTCACATAAACTCTGTTTTGCTTGTTTCCTTTGATTTTTTGAGCTGTATGATGAATTTATTGTCTAGTCTTTGCAGGGATAACTGGAATGGGATTTTGGCAAAGGTGACCAGGGCTGCGCCTGAAGAAATTTACAACTGAAAAAACTTTGAAAATTGCATTGCATTTGTTACAAAGGATGAAATTGACGATTTTTCTTCAAAATAGAGTTTTGAAGAAGAATCATTATCAAGCATTATGATGATGAAATTTTTGCGATGAAAACCTATTTCGAACCTCCCTCATGTGCCTGCTAACATTATTAGTCATTTTGAAGACTAAATTAACGAAACGCTAGACCTAATGAGACTAGAAACCCTAAAATGACTTTTTGTTGACCAAGAGTCCAAAAATGACTATAAATGATTGTAAATGATTTCTATGAAAAAACACGGACCAACAGGTATATGAGTGACAAGATCCTTCCGTCAGATGAACCATGCTCCTAATGGAATGCAGCTGACTGAACTTGAATGAGACACCTAAAATGAAATGCAACAAGAGAAATTTGATCTTTGACAGAGGGATGAAGATACCGACTCTAACATTGGCTCCAATGGGGATGGTAGCTCCTTGGAGGTGCCAAGAACCACAGATTTCTGGGAGAGTAGGCAGTGCCTTCATCCATTTGGCTATGGAGTCCATAACTTCAACAAATCAACATAAGACTCTTGACTCATTTTTTGACTGAAAATTTGACTCAAACTGACTCAATCTTGAAACCAAAACGACTGAAAGACCTGACTCGACAAACTCAAACCAAAGCTGAAAATAAATCTTCAGAGTTATAGCCTTCACTTCGTGCCCCAAACTGAAAGAATGATGACAACACACACTTGCTCTGAAACTATATTGAAACTGACAAAAATGACTCAAGACCTACTTAACTGACATTTGTACTTACAAAACTTTTTAATGGCAGCAGTCCATCGCGATTTGAAATCATGATGACAACCAACTGCCTGCTGATGGAATATGTACAATCATGTGTAGTGAGCCTTCCAATGTAACCAATGCAGCAGATGGCTACATACCAAAATTCTGCTCTCACTTTTCTCGAGCAGGTAGAACGATGTACATGTAGGCAACTCACAATAACCACTGAAACCAAGGCTTATGATAATGAACCAGGCAACATTTATCTTTTCTGATGCTTGCAAAAGAATGCCGAAGGGATCTTTAAAATCCTTAAGCAATAGTTGGTCTTGAGATCCAGCAGCAAAAATACCATTACTCGCTTCATTCTGATCTGAAAGAACAATTTATTGCTGAGTGATAGGAAGGCACAGAAAGGTATAAGCTTCTGCCATCTGAGTGTTAGCTGTAGGTTCCTTGACCATGAGAAATTCTGGCATATTGTCTCTCTCAAGCTCATATTCCTCAACTTCATGATCTAGGTCATTCTTAAACAGAAAACAATCTTCAAAATTATCAAACATGACAACCTTGTCATCTTAATGAAAGAAAATGTTATCTGTTTGCTGATCTATAAAGCTAATTACAAGACCGTCATCATTTTCAAAAGAGGAAGAAGTTTCACCAACACTTTCTTGACCATGTGGGCACTGAAAATCTGCTTTAGCTTGGGATGTAACATGACCTTTCAGGAGCTGATCTATCTCATCTTCAGACAGAGGATATAATACTTTTTGTTTTATTTTGCTCAAACAGTGATTGTCTTTATGAAATAACATTTTAAAACATGAAAAATCTGAATGACAGTCCTTAATTCCCCGATCTTCTGAAATTTGAAAACATTGTTGATAATCTTCATATGACATGGTAATCAAATTATCATTTATCGCTGAGTTATTGAAAGAAGATTTTTCACTTACTTGAACAAAGATCTCATCTTGTTTTTCATGAATTGATTGAATTACCTCCTCATGAAGGCTTTGTTCTAATGAAATGAGAACATTTGGATCAATAACTCTGTCTTCTTCATTCCAGATGATCTCAACAGCAGAGTTCTCCTTCATAGGATTCAGCACAAGGTATTCTTGATCATCACGATCTGAATCTAGATCTGAAATAGATGACTTGAATTTATCACATTCTGAAATTGAAACTTGAATTTCCTGCATATTGTCTTCTTCTATGAACAGATCTGAAAAAAAAAAACCTTCTCTTTCATCATTTTCCATTGTACTAAGATCTTGATCCTGCTGCAAAGTTTCCTGAGCATCTTGATGAGTATCCTCTAAGTTCACTTTATGCTGCTAAAATGGATTTTCGTACAATGCTTCCATGATTTCTCCATCCATCAACTCATTATCTCCATAAAAATTCTCAAGATCTTCAATGAAACTATTAACGTGTTCACAAAAATTCTACACTAATATTAAGGATGGACAAGATTCTTTATACCTTTCAAAAAATATTGTATGAAAATCTCTTAAACAATAAATAGAAGCAGGTGACAAACTTTCATACCAAGATATGGCTTCATCTTCCAGAGTAGCCATAATCATCTTCATCAAACAGTCTTCAGGAAAGTCGATATTTAATTTATGCACATGGATGTGAAATTTCACCAGATGAAGAGCAGCGTCATTACCTTCCACATTTCTGAACATAGGCAAACTCCGAAGCCAATCCACCTTGGGCATTTTATTTGGAAAACTTGGAATGTGATCTTGGCTCATGGGAGTGTATCTTCTTGCAACCCTTACCATCTTGAAAATCTTAAAGCTACTGATCTTCCTATAGTGGAGTCACCATGAAGCATTGATTTCTAGATTTTTCAGTGAATGGAGTCGCCAGGTGAATGATTTCAGCCTTCTGATGTCTGATATTTGTCCACCGTCAATGATCAGATCTGAACTTGATTAGATCTTATTGAGGAAACCAGATGTTCAGTCCATAAACTAGACCAGAGATTGACTAAAGCAACATTCATCTACTTTCGCTAATGCAAAGCAAGAGCGTTTCGAAGGCTACCTGGCTAACTTCAGGCTCCGTCTGTAGTTTATAAAGAAAACAAAAAAATTTTCTTCCCCAGTATGCTCGCCACTATTTTATTGCCTAAATCCACCTCAGGCTGAAAGAAGGCAGAGTTTAGGGTAACATCAAACCACGCTCAGTCTGGTAGCTAGCCCTACCAAAACAGGAGAGGGCTCTCTCCGGGTCAATCTCAGCAAAAATAATCGATGGGGATTGAGATGACTTGAAATAAAAGCTGATTTTAGGCTAGGTATATAAGTAAAGGAGTTTGATTTTGATTTTGGGGGTTTTGTTGGAAACAAAGGGAAAGGCAGTTTTGGGTTCGGGGATGAGGCCTAGTTTTTACAGAGTTCTGAATGGGGCAAGGAAAGAAATTGTTTTGATGCTTTAGATTGAATGAATGGATAGTTCAGACCGGTGAGGAGCTGAAGAGGGCAAGAGGCTTTCAAGAATCCTCTTCAAACAGATGAAAACATGGAAAATTAAACAAAACTGAAGGCAGAGCAAAGCAATCTAATGAATTCCACCTTTATAACTTGTTTGTTTAATTTAAGAAGAAAGGAGAAGGGAAATGATACACATAAACATCAATGAACTTACAATCACATAGAGAAACACACCATCAAAACACAAAGCCACATGGATCCCAAAGAGTGCTGCAAACCCTGGTCTATTCCTTTGCCAAAAATGCAGAGATGAAATGTACAATGAAGTGCCAAGCAATCGCAAGTGTCCAACCTCTGAAAATGACTGAGAAAATACAAGATATAGACAAGCCTAACTCATTCCCATGCCTCTAGGGGTCGAGCTCATCATTCTAGGAGTTGTTTCAACCATATCTAAACTAGGAACTGGAAAATAGGCAATGAAACAACTTGCCTCTATATGATAGGAAACTGATTCATTCACTTAAATTTCACTTTTTGGTGAATGAATCTACTAGAATGAGTAAAAATGTGCCAAAATTACATCAAAGTCATGAAATTACATCAAGTTACATCAAGAGTTACATGAAAAATTCAACTAGCCAAAACTAGGCGAAATTCTGAGCTGCTAAGTGAAAAATAGGCCAAATTTCCCCATGCGCCGCGCTTGAAATCTCTATGCTTAGCACAAGTTTGAGGCTGATTTTGAGGGCCTTCCCGAAGTCAAAATTGAGAGTAGGATAGCTCGTTGGAAATCCCTACCTGTCAACTTTCCAACCCATGTGGAATTTCTGAATTTGGTTGCCCTTTGCCCCTCAAAAAATCAAATCTCCCAACACTGCTTCCTGTGTGTGTGCAAAAAGTGGCAGAAAGGTCATTTTTGAGGTGTTTTTGACCCTTTAGGAAACCCAAAACTTGTCAAAATCCTCAGGTAATACATAGGCATGCATACATTTTGATGAAAAATCCATAAATGCAAAGTTTTCCTCCAGAAGAGCTGCCAATTATAAGCGCGCGCCAAGTGGCGCTACGCGTCGGGCAGGAAAATCTGTGTTTAGGCCCAAAAATTCAAAATTGGCAAAAATTTTCCCAAATTTCTTGAAATTTGGGCTGAATTTCCACCATCAAGCACTATGCTGGGCCAAAGAAGCTTCAGCCAAAATTTGGAGTCTATCATGCCTTTTACGACGCTTTAGTGCCCTCCTTAGCTTTACTTTCAGGATTTTGATCCTCGCTTTGCAAACATGATTTCGCGCCCAATAATGGTTATTCATGTGCCTGAGCATGTTCTTTTCCTTGTCCTTCTCCAACAGCTTCTCAAGATGAATATTGACCCGCTCGAGCCAAGTCTCTCTATCAGCCTCAATCTCCTGCTCAATGGGTGTCATCTCAGTTTGGCTTCTTTGGGCAGCTTGCCAATTCTCACGGATGTTTTGCAACTCCATGATTGTCTGCTGATCCTCCAACTGTTTGTTCTGTTGCTCCAGGTATTTTATGATCCATTGAGCTCTCTGCAACTTGACGGTCAATGTGTCGATCTCAGATTTCTGCTCCTGAATAGTCTCTCTCAACTTTGAGATTGGAGAGCTCAAATCCTCATCAATAAATATGAAATAAGTATCCTGGCCTCCTGAAGGGCCCTCATCCTACATGGGCCTCTTACCTCTGTCCTGTACCTATACCTGTGCTGCTGATGACGACAACGAGACCCCTTCCACCCTAGGTGGAGATAGTACTCGTCGGGCAGCTGCAAATAATACTCTGGTGCCTCTCTGATAAGTAACCAACACTGGCACACTTATGGGCTCTATCTCGTGACCTTCAGGCTGATGTGAAGGTTCACCTACATCATGGAAAACCTCCGGAGGAACCTGAGGAACTGTGAAGAAATCACGGGAAATGAAATCCTCCCATGAAATGCCCTGCAATCCAAGTTGATGTACAACCACAATCTTGATGAGTGCATAGTGATAAATATTGTTGTACTGCTGCTCGGGATTTTTCTTCTACACAAGAGTGGTCATTCTCTCAATGTTCCGGCACATGAAATAAGGAATTTTCATCATCCTCACTCTAATGAAATGCATTAATAACCTGATGTGGTAGGCATAGAGGCATGAGAACCGACCCTCACAACTGAAGTATCTGATAATAAGTTTCATTAAAGGCGCATAGGATTCCTTTAGGAACCGGAATGGGAACACCCTGCTGAGCTATCTCACATAGCTAGGCCTGATGTATGGTTCATAATGCACTCTGTCCACCTGCTGTCTTTTGTTCAACTGTTCACCCACATTCGGTATCCCGGTTGCTTGAGAAATGGTTTCCGGTGTCAAAGTGAAGTTTACACCAGCAAGAGTTACCTGACCATCATGTAAATGTAATACAAACAAACAAGCCAACTCCTGATGATGATGAATCCTAGCAATCATCTCACAATACTGATAGCATGACTGCTCATGAAAACATGACATGGCAAGTGGGCAAGCCTGCAATTGAGTCAATGATGTGGGCTCTTCTCTCACATGTTTTCCACCTTTACGAGGCCTTCTTGGTGCATGTAGCTCAGTGGTAGAATCACTATCTCTATTGTATGATGTATCAGTGTCTGTCTCCATGGTGTTTCAAGGTCTATGTTTGGCTTGTGTGAGAGGAAAATGAGAATTTGGTGCTTTGTTTCAAATTGCCAAATGTGTGTCAAAGGGGAGAGACTGTAGGAGATATAGGGCAGTGGGGACAATGGGGTTTAATCAAATGATAATTTTCCTTTTGAAAGCTTTTGATTTGACAAACTTAGGGTCAAGGGACAACCACTAAATTTTGGGATTCCTGGGGTTTAGGAATTTTCACAAGTGAGATGGGAAAGTGAAAATGAGAGTGAGATGAATGACTTGGGATATAAGGGAATAGGGGAGGACTGTAATGATAATATAAATAGTGAGAGGGAGGAATAACCAAAAGGGGATAGAAGTATTTGGCACCAAAATTACTTTTAAAACACAAATTTTAAAACCCTAAGGAGCAATTTTTAACAAGGTGATAGGGTTTGTAGTTTTTGGCATTCAAATTCTCCAAAATGAATTTTCAAATAACACCAAACATTGATGAATGACAATTATAAGATCTCTCGGACTTACTTGGAAAAAAAGGGCCAAGTCGATTTGAGTTTTTGGAAGCCAATGACAAAAATTTTGGTTGTCGGCCCTGTGCGCTGCGACAGTGGCCCAGTGCGCCGCGTTTAGCTTATGCGTTGTGCCAGTTTCAGAAATACACTTTGAAAAACGGACCTATGCGCCGCATTTTTCTTATGGACCGCGACCTCCACCCGGTGCGCCGCGACTGTCAATCTCAGCACAATTTTTCCTTCCAACAATGTTTGGGCCTCCTCCACGATTTTCTTGGCTCAATGCTAACTCTTGGTATGCAAATGAATTATTGAAACACAAAAATATCTTTTATGTCATAGACTTTGATTTTTGATTTGAAAAAACCCACTTTCTAAAGTCTGAAAACTTTGACACTTTTCACATAAACTCTGTTTTGCTTGTTTCCTTTGATTTTTTGAGCTGAATGATGAATTTCTTGTCTGGTATTTGCTGGGATAACTGGCATGGGATTTTGGCAAAGGTGACCAGGGATGCGCCTGAAGAACTTTACAACTGAAAAAACTTTGAAAATTACATTGCATTTATTACAAAGGATGAAATTGACGATTTTTCTTCAAAACAGAGTTTTGAAGAAGAATCATTATCAAGCATTATGACGATGAAATTTTTGGGATGAAAACCTATTTCGAACCTCCCTCATGTGCCTGTTGACATTATTAGTCATTTTTAAAACTAAATTAACGAAACCCTAGACCTAATGAGACTAGAAACCCTAAAATGACTTTTTGTTGACCAAGAGACCAAAAATGACTGTAAATGATTGTAAATGATTTCAATGAACAAACACGGACCAGAAGGTACATGACATGAGGGATATGAGTGACAAGACCCTTCCTTCAGATGATCCATGCTCCTAATGGAATACAGCTGACTGAACTTGAATGAGACACCTAAAATGAAATGCAACAAGAGAAATTTGATCTCTGATGGAGGGATGAAGATACCGACTCTAACAGCAGTAAAGGCAGCAAAGAAGCAGAAATAGAAAAGATGCAGCGATTACCGTAGAGGCATCAAACGTAGCAGAGAAGCAGTCGAGACATCGGAGGCAATGAATGGAGCAGAGACAGCAAAGAGGCAGAGACAGATGAAGGCATTCAGATTTTCCAGACACAATGAGGACCAGAGATCTTACATAAAGATGATTAAGCCAAGAGAGAGAGAGGCGAGAGCTGAGAGAAAGAGAGGGATTTAATCAGTAGATGTCAAGTGTGATAACTCGGGATGACATTCATTAACAAAGACAAGCACGGGAGGAACAAAGTTCAAAAACCGGAGTTACAGAGAAGGAAAGTGTAAACAAACTAAAAATCGACTAAGGCAGAGAATTATTTGAAGAATTCCAAGGGAGGCGAATGGATGGTCAGGATTATATTGCAAAAGTGAAGGCGAGAGATCGAATCGCATCAGAAGTGATTTCACAAATCACAACATTTAAGAGTTTAGCATTAAGGCGTCACATGGTAAGTTAAAGTATTTGCGATGAGAAATGGAGAAGACACGTGTTGGCACGACGCAACATCACAGATCACAAGAAAGAGAGTATAACCACAAAATAAATCTTATAAAGTGTGAAGTGCGATTAGATGAGGACCGTTAGATCTAGGGGCAGATCAACGGCAGACGACGAATCACAAGGCCGCACATCGCAGTGCTTAAGGGATAGTAGGAAGGCAACCACAAGTTAAGTGAAATTTTTTGCAATGCGAAATGGAGGGACACGTATTGACCTTGTGCAACGTCGCATCCCACAAGAAATAGGGTTTAACTTCAAATATATCACAAGGTATGTTGTTTTTTTTGCGATGCGGTAAGGATCAAGCAACGTGATGCAATGAAGGGAGTCCACATGGAAGCACCACAATCGAGTAGATCACATATTGCATGGTTTAAGGTCTATCGCTAATGGTAGAGTGGGAAACCTGCGGGCAAGCATTTGCGATGAGATATGATTTGTCAAGCACTGTGGGACCCAATAGCCCTTGTTCCGTGTATGTTATATGCACCATATTATAATTTTTACATTGTTGATTGCTAATCATATATATATATACATATATATATGCCCTTGTTCCGTGTATGTTATATGCGCCATATTATAAAGTTTACATTGTTGATTGCTAATAACTTTATAATATGGCGCATATAACATACACGTTTAATTATATATATATATATATATATATATATATATATATATATATATATATATATATATATATATATATATATATATATATATATATATATATATTAAGTGATCGATAAACGTATGTATGTTGATTAAAGCTCGGATTTGTAATATGTTGCATGTATAAATGGAGTTGTATGTGGGCCATATCCCACTAATCACAAAGAAATGATCTGAACACAAATCAAAGGACTAGGAGCTCGGGCAGAACAATGTTACGATAGTAAAGCTAACGAAGGGGTTGAACAAAGAAGAAGAGTCGGGCTGAAAGGGGCAGTTATGTAGCAAAGGTGGAATATAACGGCAGAAGTAGAAAAGACACAAAGACAACAAGCAGAAGAGGAAAAACGCACAGCAAAACTAAGAAACTGATGGGATGAGTAAATAATTTAATGTAACTAAAAATGTATTACTCATTTTTATATTGTTTGTGATACAAAGGTAAGTATCCGTAGGCAAAGCAAAACTCCAATTTGATACTGTAATGATTGTATATATTGTTGTAACATTCAGAATATGGTGAGTGAGGAAATGAGTGGGTGAAAGGCAAGAGTTGTGGTTGTTCACTTCATATTGCCTGTAGAATGCAAATAGCCATGATGTTATCTATATAAAATAATTGATATCCATGTGCAGAAGGTTACGAAAATAGGGAGAGAGAGAGAGTGTGTGTGTGCAGTAGAATTGAAGAGAGTTGAAGATTGTTAGAAAGTTGCAGAATGGAAGAGAGAAGAAGAATATAAGAAAGCTGCAGATAGTTGGAGAGTGAAATAATAAGAGAGGACTGATAGAGATGTTGTGCATATCAGGAGCTGATATGAAGTAGATATGGAGGCTGAAAAGGTAGCATTGAAGAAGGATTAAAACAGAGTTTATATCCTGGTAAATCAGCATATGACTTTATTGTAGTGTGAGGTAGTTGATGCTTCCATATCAAGTTGTAGCTTGATAGATGTCCAATTGTAGTTGGTTGAGATAGGAGCCTCCTATGGGTTTTACCCTCCAGAAAAATACATGGAAGTTGGTGCTTCCGTTTCAAGTTGTAGCTTGATACGTGTCCAGTTGGAGCTGGTGGAGGTAGGAGCCTCCTATGGGTTGTAGCATGCAGAAAAATACATGGGAGTTGGTGCTTCTGTTTCAAGTTGTACCTTGATAGATGTCCAGTTGGAGTTGGTTGAGGTAGGAGCCTCCTATGGGTTGTAGCCTGCAAAAAATAGATGGGAGTTGGATCTTCCTTGCAAGTTGTAGCTTGCAGAATTTTAGGTAGTAGCCTCTTGTAGGTTGGAGCCTACATAAAATCAATGGTGAGAGGGAGTTGGAGCTTGCCTTGCATCACAACAATAATAATATGTGGTTTTCTCCCTTATGGGTTTCCACTTATATGTTGTCTATATGCTTGATTATTATGTGTTGATGTGATGTTTTACTCTACTTAATTACTTTCTCTACACACATTAAGTTTGTTGATTCATTATGTATTAAGCTACTTATGAACTGAGGGTGTAATTGAGTTGAATGAAAAGAGTTTTAAATGTCCATGAATGTACTAAACGATCACCCCCCCCACGTTTAGCTAAGGGTTCAATTACCCCCACCTTTTGGGGGAACACCGTCCTCGGTGTTTAATGACACTTACAACCAACAATATTGTTGAAAGAAAGACATACTTCCCATGGAGCTTTATAAATTAGGTTATTGCAGTATTTACAATTTTCATCTCGTTAAGAAGCAAATTAACAAGGCAACATAACAACATGCCAACCATAATGGCATGACACCCATACAGCTTATTGTAGCTTTATAACACAACTCATGGCAATATTTACATCCATATACATATATACATATACCAAAACATCACACCAAAACATATACCAAAAACATTCGCTCAACCAGCGAATAGAGAAGGATATATAGCCCACATCTGGTTCGACATCTCCCATGTAGCTTCATTAGGCCCAAAGTGCTTCCATTGCACTTTAACTTACTCAATTGTTCTGTTTGAAGCATGAACATATTTCTCTGCAAAATACATTGAGGTTCCGGGTGGAATTATCCTTTTGGCTCCACCTACAATACAAACCAATCAATTACATGATCAACATATTTAACATATTTCTCAAGTAATGACACGTGGAAAACATCATGGACTTTCACTATTGGAGGCAGTGCAAGTTGATAGGCTACTGGTCCAATCCTTTCAAGAATCTTAAAAGGTCCACAAAACCGAGGTTCCAGTTTGGCACATGATCCAATCCTCAAGGAGCTCTTCTTGGGATTGATGCGCAAGTACACATGTTCCCCAACCTGAAACTTCTTAGACATTATGTTCTGATCTGCATAAATTTTCTTCTTGTCTCGTGTTTCCTTTAGATTATTATTGATTACCTGCATTTCCTATTCCATCTCTGCCAACATATCCAGTCCCATCAACACCTTGTTCACTAGATCACTCCAACTGATGGGAGTAATACAACTCTGACCATACAATGCCTCAAACGAACTCATCCTCATCGACTCCTGGTAACCATTATTGTAAGAAAACTCAACCAATGGAAGGTACTACTCCCATATCCTCTGCTGATACATCACATACATCCTCAATGTGTCCTCCAAAATATTGTTGACTCTCTCTATTTGTCCATATGTCTGTGAATGATCAACTATGTTGAAGGCCAACTCTGTCCCTAAATTCACAAACATCTCCTTCCAAAACTTGGAAGCATGTTTGATAAAATCTTCTGTGGAACACAATGTAATCTTAACACATCTCTGATGAATACTTGTGCTACATCATTAGATGAATAAGTAGACTTCACTAGAATTAATTCTGTTGTCTTTATCAACTTGTCTACCACAACCATGATGGAATCATGTTGTATATATGTCCTAGAAAAACCTATAATGAAATCCATGGAAATGACGTCCCATTTCCACTCTGGAATTGGAATTGGATTTAGTAGTCCACATGGATGCTGACATTATTCTTTCACCTGCTAACAGTCTAAACATCTAGCCACAAAATCTGCCACATTCTTCTTTAGATTCATCCAATGATAAAACTTCTTCATTGTTAATGTATTCTGGTATCCTAGGAGACATGAATACAGTTTTGCATGAAACTCTCGTAAGATAGTCTTCTTGAGCTCATTGTTGTCTAGCACGTATATCATGTCCCTAAATCTAATCAAACCAACTTATATAAGACAATAGTCCGCATCATGCTTACTTGTACCATACTATAACATGTGCATAAGTTCCATGTACCTACCATCATGTTGTCCTTGTAAGATATATGATCTTGTAAGTTTATCCCATAAGAACTCATTGTTGTTATATGATTCACATGTATCATCCTACTAAGAGTTTGCGAAACCATGATCTCTTTACCCTTAATGTACCTAATCTCAAAGTTGAACTCACTAATCATGGCCAACCAACTATCTTGCCTAAAATTCAGATTTGGTTGGTCAAATAGGTATCTAAACCCACTATGATCGCTCCTCAATACAAACCTCCTGCCAAGAAGATCATTTCTCCACATCTTCAATGCATGGATGATCATTTCCAACTCAAGATCGCGCGTCGGGTAATTTTTCTCGTGCTCATTCAAATTCTGGGACTCATAACATACTATTTGTCCTTCCTGCATAAGGACTCCATCAAGTCCTCTCTTATAAGCATCTGTACACACCACAAACTCTTTGTCCAGATCTGGAATCTTTAACAATGTAGCATTCGTTGACAACTGCTTCAATTGCTCAAAACTTGTTGCACATTCCTCTGTAAATTCAAATTTCTTACCTTTCCTTTGCAACAATGTAATAGGTATGAAATCTGAGAGAAGTTCTTGATGAACCTCCTATAATAAATTTCTAGCCCCATAAATGATATTCCCTCATCCACATTTCTAGGAGCTACCCATTCCATGATAGCCCTTATCTTTTTTGGATCTACTGTTATGCTTTCCTTGGAAACAACATGTCCCAAGTAATGTACCTTTATCTAAAAGAAACTACATTTTCTAAGTTTGGAATACAGTTGATGATCTCTTAACAATCTCAATACTACTACTAAGTGTTTGATGTGCTCTTCCTCATTCTTAGAATATATCAAGATGTCATCAATAAATACAATAGCAAACTTGTCCAAATAAGGATGCAACACACTATTCATCAAGCCCATAAAAGTAGTTGGAGCATTAGTTAAACCAAAAGGAACTACAACAAAATCATAATTCCCATACCTGGTCGGGAAAGTTGTCTTGTAAATATCCTCTTCCTTGATGTGTACCTGATGGTATCTTGATCTCAAATCAATCTTCGAGAACATTGTTGTTCCCTTCAATTGATCAAACAAGTCATCAATCTTCGGAAACGGATACCTATTCTTGATGGTTACCTTGTTCAACTGTATGTAATCAATGCATAGCCTGAGAGTACCATCCTTCTTCTTCACAAACAACACTGGTGCACCCCACGGTGATACACTTGGCCTAATTTATCCCTTGTCAAGAATTTTCTTCAACTACAACTTTAACTCTACTAACTTTGGAGTTCTCATCCTGTGATGGTTCCTTCGATGTTAGTGTTGCCCCTGGTGCCAACTCATAAGAAAAGTCTACTTCCATATGAGGCGGAAAATTTGAAATCTCTGCTGGAAACGCATCCTAAAAATGTTGTAAGATTTGGTACCTGCTTAAATATATTTGCATCCTCATCCTCCTTACCTCTATGACTAGAAATATGTACTGCAAATAACACACACCCTTTTCTGTGACTGTGCTTTGCCTAGATAGTTGCCACCATTCTAATTGATGTTGATTTATTCTTACCTTGAAAGATATTTTGTTCTCCATTTTCATCCAAGCACTCAATAGCCTTATCATAGCAATATACCTTAGTCTTGTGAAGGGACAAGAAATCCATACCTAGAAGCATATTATACGATCCCAATGGAAATACATTCAAATTTGCTAATGTACACATAGCATTCAATGGCAAGTGCACAAGCTCCTACCCAATGATGAACTCTCTTCTTTGTGCTTGTATCCAATTGCACTAGCCAATATTTTTCATACAACATCCCCAACATTCTGCACTTCCGGTGCAATGTAAATATGAGGCCTACCACCCTGATTCTGCGGAAAATATCTCTTAAGATGCTCCTTACCACATGTCCAATACTGCAACTGTCCTGTACCATCACCTCTATTCTGCTACCCTCCAGACTATGACCTATGCCCCATCTAACTACGTTGAACTTCTTGTAAGGTGTAACATTTTCTTTCTCTTCCAAATTATGAGAGTCTTGTTCTTTTCGGTTTCCAATTAACTTTAGGTTTATCTTTCCCTTTCCACCCTTGTTGAGATTATGTCTTATGCTTTGAATGCTCATAACAGTGCTTAAATTTCCAAATAACTTCCTCAAGTGACCGAGGCTCATTATACTCAATATGATCTCTAAATGCTAATGTAATCCACTTACAAACCTCTAAACTTTAGTTTTTTCATCCTTAAGATACGGTACATACCTCAATAACTCCAAGAACTTGGTCGTATACTCCTCATCTGTTATCAATCTCATATTTATCTCATAAAATTCCTTAGCTTTGTTGTCGTGTTACCTCTCTAACAAATACTTATTCATGTTGATTCTCTTGTATTCATGCTAACTCAACTATTTTGTCTTGATTTCTCTGACCCATTTCACATATTCCCACCAGATGTATGCTTTCCATTTTAGGCTGAAGATAGCTATTATGGCCTTCATATTCTTAGTGTACTCATGCAACTCAAAGAATTTATTCATACTAAGTAACCATGCATCCACATCCTCCGGCTTCTTCAAATTCCCATCAAAGGTAGGTGGATTTGTTGTCTTGAACTCTTCGGGAAAATATCCCCCATCACTCCTCCTATAAGGATGATAACGATGATGATCATAGTGCCTGTTAGAACCAAAACTAGAGTAAAACCTATGTCCATCACATATCCTATCTAGAGTATCCAAGAGCCTGTCATTTCTTATCGTGTCATCTTTATCTGACCTGTTCCCACCATGAGATCCACTGCCATATGCCCCATTAATCCTATCCTCCCACCCATGGCTAATCCAAAGTGGTCCCTGTCTCTGAAATTTTCACAAACTCTGAAGGATTAATGCATTAAGTTCTGCTTGTTTCTCTTATGCTCCAATGATCCTATAATTATCCTCCTTGCAACTTCTTATTTTTGCCTTCAAAATTCTCAATGTTTCTGCTAAGTCAAAAGAATTCCCACCACCATGTTGCTCATTTGATCCATAGGGATAGTCTTATGAACTATAGTCTACCATATTGTTAGTCATCTTCGATCTCTTTCTTGTAGGTATACCATGTCAGCTAAAACCAAAGCATAACATAATCAACATACCTCAGTACAATTCAGGGGAGGATATCTCGTCTGCGAGATCAACCAAATTAGTCCAATACATGTATAAACATAATCATATCAGTATATAAACATCATTTGAACCATTATCTAGTTATCAATGGATGACCATACCGACCACATACCATGACCTCATGCACGACGACTATCACCATGTCAATGTATGCATAAAAACGTATAAACGTTAACATGCACAACCAATGCATAATCGACATACACTCATGATAAACACATCCAACATCAACACCATCAACTTTCACATGATGACACAACTGCAACCATGACCACCACCATGCATACAAAACAAGCACATATACCTAAAGCATAAAGAACACATATGAAACCGACGTGTATTTATGACCAAAACACCGTCCATCCAGTCTAAGGGGTGAACCATGCTCTGATACCACTCTGTAACACCCTCCTCCCAAATTAACCCAAGTTAACCGGTCCATTAGGCTAAACATGTGACAAGAGGCTACTAATGCAATTCAACTCCCCATGTACATTTAAGGAAGTGGAGCCAACAAAACTAAACCGATCTATAGTCTGACCTTCCTTAGGAACTACAGATCCTCCAGGAGGAAGCCAACCCTTCCAGGTGCTTAACCCCTGAGAAAACTTGTCATTTTACTAATCTAGACACTCAACCTCTCCCATGATAAGCCATTCATGTGACTGGGGCCTTCTAGTCGCTCCCACAATGAAATGATTTTAAAAGCTTGGAGGTTTATTAAAGAGTGGTAATTAAATTTATGTCTTGTGGGCTATGGATCAAGTTGCAAAAGCACATAAACTTTAGTGTTTAAAACTTAGTTTGCATAAAATAATTAGAGACAAATGAACCATACATAGCAACACAAAACAACAATTCATAACAGAGTTCACCCCTCTTGGGCTACATCTCCGTGTCCAACTTCCAATGTTGGGCCTCTTTAATTATGTGCTCAAATATGTAATTACATCAATTTATATTGCTCAAAATGAAAAAATAATGTTGCCAATGGATTCTTAATGCCCAAACACCCTTATTTGGGCTCTTATTTAGCCCAAAAATACCAAAAATTTATCAAGTTATGCATCCTTAACTCAATTCTGCTAAATATTCTCCAAATCTGCAAAAATAGCTAATCATCCTACTTTTTTCGCCTTTCCACCAACCGTTAAGCGACAAATTTTCTTAGCTCTAAAGATATTCGCACTGAAAAAGGTGAAAATTATCGCTTACTTAAATTTCCCAATGACCCTCGTACACTGAATTTCTGGCCCCGCCGTTGGCCATCTGTCCCATATGGTCAAGGGTCGGGCTAACCGCCCGCCCCTGCCACTTCTCGCTTTCCGCCGGACGTTCCGATCATGTGTGAATCATAAGGCTAGGGTTCGGGGCTAACTGCTTGCCCCTATTGTTGAAGCCCTGTATTTCTCCGCTGATGGTTACGTGTAGTTCCCATGGGACCAGGGCTAGGGAAAAGTGCCCTGCCTCGCCCCCCAAGCTCCTTGTTGTTGTCACTTGCATGTCATAGAACCCGGGGGTAGGGCTGAGTTCCCGTGCCCTTCCCTCATTCACTTGTCAATGGTCTGACGGGGATGCAATGACCAGGGGCTAGGGCTAATGCCCGACCCCTCTCCCTAATGCAAAATTCGTATGACTTTAAATAAAATTCCCCCCATATATTATTAAGAAACATTGTAATGACACAGTGGTGGAGATCACAGTTTGAGTGCTGCAGGTTGCAAGTTTTATACTTGTCGAGGAATTCAAGCCAAAAACCAAATTTTTGGCCAATAAAGAGGCATCACATGGTGGCCTTTGGCTGGGAAACGTGGCGCCCTCCTATTGGACCTTCCAAATTTTTTTGGACCAATCAAATGCAACCAACTAGACCTGCACGAAGTGACACTTGTTGAGCCACCATTGGTCCTTCACCCTATCGTACGCTCAGTAAGCATGTTGACATCAACAATCAGATTGCCTAGTCAACAGTCCAGTCAACCCACCTGCAAATTTTTTAGTTGTCGATCCAAACCTTCAGAACATTATAACTTGAGCATACGATATTGGATTGAAGAGTTTCAAGTGGCGTTGGATTTAGAATGACGAGCACTACAATATAAAATTAGTTTTGGGTGATTTAGATCACTTTCATTTTGAGAATTTTTCTGATCCCCTAGATGATTCGTCCACACTGTAAGATTTTGGACCACCAAAAGGTTATTTTCAGTCAACAGGTAGGTGAGGGTACAATTCCCTCTCCCTTCCAATCTCAATCCATTCGGCCTTACTTGGATTAGTTCCCTTGAGCCCCATATGAAGGTACTCCACATTACCTCTGTGTGAAATCCTTTTTTTTTTCAAGAATGGTATCTTGCTGCAATTCTTCTAGATATTTAGTAGAGAAATATTATATTGTTGGAATCTAAACATTCTCTCCTTGATCTTAAATCAAAGAAGGCCCATATAATCTTAAGTTATCTGCATTTACAAGTGCATAAAATTGCATTTATGGAGGAAAATCTAGCCGAAAAGCGTTATTACCAATATTTTCCAAGATTTTAAGGGGTCCATATTGGATTGGTTTAAGTTTTTTACCTTCTCCTTGAAGCCTTTCGTTGCTAATGTAAAGCCAAACTTCATTTCCAACCTGAAAGTTGTGTTCAACATGGTGCTTATCATGTCTTGCCTTGTACTTGGCTTGACTCTTTTCCAACTGTTCTTGTACAATTTGATGCACCAATTGAAGTTTTTCAATGAATATCTTGGCCTTATCTATGTCACTGTGTCCTTTTATTGCAACATTTTTCCCAAAGATAAAAGCTAAGGGAGATTTTGGAAAATATCCCAAACATGCTTCAAATGGAGATGTTTGAATCGATGAAGGCTTGACCCTATTGTAAGCATGTTCGATGTAGTGTAAATGTTCATCCCAAAGCTTAGGATGTTTGATAAAGCAACCACAAATAGATGTCCTATTGTTTGGTTCACTACTTCTATCTGGGCATAGGTTTATGGATGAAATGTCGTGATCTTCTTCAACTTGGTGTTCATGGGTCTGCCTAAACTTGACCAAAATTTCCTGACAAATCAAGAATCTTGATCAGAAATAATAGAAGTGGGTAACCCAAAATGCACCCATACATTTTGAAAGAACATTTTTGCGGTCTGTTCAACTATAACCTAATTCTTACAAGGAATCAAAATACACATTTTTTTGAAACGATCCACGGCAACATAAAGATAATCATGACCTTTCCTAGACATAGGTAGCCCTCCCATAAAATCCATAGAAACACTTTCCCAAGGACGGGAAGGAACGAGAAGTGGATTATACAAACCCAACTTTCTATTTCTAGGCTTACTAGTAAAACACAGAAAAATCTCTTACATATTTTTACACACTTTCATTCATATGAGGCCAATAGTAATACCTATGTAATTGTGCCACTTTTTTTCCTGATCCAAAGTGGCCATCGATAAGAGAAGTATGAGCTTCCCTTATGATGTTGACTCTTTCACCCTTTAGAACACATAACGCCAAGATGATACAAAAATTTACCATAAATATGATAATCTAATTCTTCAACTTAGTTGCCTTGACACAAAGTTGCATATGCATCTTTGAAATCTTCATCATTAGCATATTATTCAACCTAGCTCTCATGCATGATATAATTATGCTTAAGCATGATAGATGCACTAATAATAGGACTTGATAACATATCAACAACTTTTTTATATATACCTTTCTTATACCTGATTACCAAATGGAATTGTTGTATAAAACCCATCCATCTGAAATGTCTCGCTTGTTGTAGATTGGTTTGTGATTGAAAATATTGCAAAGATTGATGGTTAGTATGAATAATTGTTTCCTTGCACATAAAATAATGCTTCAATTTCTTCACACTTTACACCAAATAATACAACTCTTTTTCATAATTTGGATAGTTAATTATTGCATTGGTAAAGGTTTTAGAAAGATAATGTATAGGATTACCATGTTGCATCAAAACCACTCCCATGGCATAGTCACTTGCATTGGTTTGAATATAAAATGGCTGCTTAAGATTTGGAAGCGCAAGAAATGGTGTTTATTGATTTTCTCTTTCAATGTATCGAAGGCTTTATGTTGCTTGCCTCCCCACTAAACAACTTTTTTCACACTTGTCAAAGCTTGTAGTGGAGCTCCAATAGATGAGAAGTTAGCAATAAATTTCTCCAATATTGAGTCGCTCCCAAAAAGTGTCTAATATCTATTACATTATTGTGTTTAGGCCAATCCATAATGACTTAAACCTTTGAAGGATCAATATTCAACTCACCCCCTCCAACAATATGACCCAAATAAACTAAATAGGTTTTCCCAATTTCACACGTAGACATATTCAAATACAATATTTATTTCTTTAAGACATATAAAACTTGCTTAACATGCTTGGCATGCTCTTCATGATTCTTACTGAGAAACATAATATCATCTAAGTAGACTATGAAAAAATCATCAAGGAATGGTCTCAACACATCAGTCATAACTCTCATGAATGTTGCAAGTGCATTAAAAATCCCAAATGGCATAACCAACCATTCAAAAAAACCTTGTTTTGTTTTGAAATAAGTCTTCCAAATATCACTATCATCAATCCTGATCTAATGATAACTACGTCTAAACTCCAACTTAGTGAAATAAACAACATCCTTCAGTTGATCTTGCAAATCTTCAATACTAGGAAGAGGATAGGTTTTCTTTATCATGATTTTTTTCAAGGCTCTAAATTCCACACACATGCGCCATGTACCATCCTTCTTTGGAACCAAAACAATAGGAGACCTAAAAGGAGATGTACTTGGTCTGATGACCCCTCTATCAAGCAACTCTTGAATTTTTCATTCTCCAAAACAAGCATTATATACATGCCAATATTTGGAACAAGTGCATCCTGTTGCAATTGAATCTCATGTTGGATTCCTCTTTTGGGAGGAAATCCTTCAGCTTCTTGAAACATATTATCATATGTGTTAACAACTTAAATCAAATCATGTTTGATTTTTACATCACATCCTTGGAAGGCTTCAGATTCAACAATATCTTTGGGTTTGATCATCAACAATACAAAATTCTTACTAGAATTTACAAGCCTTTTCATTTGTCCATGACTTACAAGAGACAAATTCATTTTGTTGCAATGTGCTCTAACAATATATTCAATTCCCTATTTAAACAAATGATATATTTTTTTCATGGCGATATAATATGTCTTTCCGGTCATATAAGTATGGACTCCCCAAAACAATCCCGCATATGTTAAGTGGTACAATATCAAGATCTACCTCATCAATAAAGTTTGTGCTGATGGCAAATTTAAGTTTACATTTTCTTGTCACTTTCAATTTGGAATTGTCATATACCCAACCCAAATGATAAAGTCTAAGATGAGGAATAGTTTCCAAGTTTAGTTTATTGACAATAGCTTCTGAAATAAGGTTGTCTTGGGATCCACTATCAAACAAAGTATCTACTTTGTTATGTTTTGAAATGACTCTAATATGGAAAATCTCAATTCTTTCTTTATCATTTTGAGTTTCAATGGGCTTGCTAGAATAACTAGTACTTGTAATAGAAGTCTTACCTTTCATTCCCATGGATGTGATTTTGGTCTCATCACCTGAATCAAATCCCAGATCTTGTTGAGTTGTTGCAATAGTATTTTATTTCCCCTTGTTGTTAAACGTTTTTAGTCTTAACTCTGGATGCAATTTCCAGCAATGGTCTTCATCATGACATTCTTTTTAACAATGTTTGCATGTAATTTTTTCTCCTTCTTTCTTGACTGTAGCATTCTTTTTATGCTTGCCTTTGAAATTCCTGTTTCCTTTGTCTCCAAATTTGAATGGCTTCTTTCTAGTCTCTTGACGAACATTTTTCCCTCTTGGTTCTAAATGAGTTTCCTGAACACATACTTCATCTAGATTGGTGGGGTTAAACATGAGAATTGTATGTCTCAAATAACTATGTAATCAACCTATGAATTTGAGGAGAGTGTCTTGTGAATACGAATCTATACCCAAAATTAAAGCTCTTCTCCTAAATTCTTGTGTATAACTTTGAACACTCTGACTTTTGGCTTGTCTAAAATTTTTCCAATCCATAATTTCCTTTTACATATAAGCTAATGGATAAAATTTCCTTCCTAATGAAACTACAAAATCATTCCAATAAGAGATAATTTTACCACTTTTATTTAAGTCTTCCTGAGTTTTGGCCTCCCACCATATGAGATTTTCACTTTCCAATCAAAGAGAAACAAGCTGTATTTTTGTCACATAATCTTTAATCCTTTGAATCTTGCAATAAACCTCAATATGACAAACCCAATTATCCAACTTTTCAACATTTACTCCTCCATTGCACATAGGCAATTGAAATTTCACATCAAGCTTTAACAAAGGATACTTAGCATGTCCTTTTGGAGACCTTCCAGAAGTATGTGTAGGGGTTGAAGTGGAGGAGGATGAAGGTGAAGGTGGAGGAAAAGGTGGAGGTAGGGGTGGAGGCTTACTCCCATCTCCTTCATACCTTTTGATTGATTTGAGATCTCTCCTTCCAACCTTGTATTCCTTTCTTCAAACAAAACTTTCACCATTTCAGACATTTCAAACAAAGCCTTTCTAAAAGCTCTGTCATTTTCAATCATCATCTCATGTCCTTCTTCATGTGCCATGACTGGTGAAGTTTGAGGTGTTTGTGACTTCCTTGAACCAACTTGAGGATTTGGTTCTTCAAGAATTCCTTCTCCTATTTTCATATTTAACCTTGTAAGCATCATAAAACACTTGCAAACATAATAAAACCTCCAAAATAACTAGGCTTTCATACCAAACTAATATGATTTTAAAAACTTGAAGGTTTATTAAAATTTATGTCTTATGGGTTATGGATCAAGTTGAAAAATAACATAAACTTTAGTGTTTAAAACTTAGTTTGGAGAAAATAATCTGAGACAAATGAACCATACACAAAAACACAAAACAACAATTGATAACAGACTTCATGCCTCCTGGGATACATCTCTAGGTCCAGCTTCCAATGTTGGGCCTCTTCAGTTATGTGCTCAAATATGTAATTACATCAATTTAAAGTGCTCAAAATGTAAAAATATTGCTACCAATGGATTCAGAATGCCAAAAAAACCCTATTTGGGCTCTTCTTGGGCCCAAGAAGACCAAAAATTGATCAATTTATGCCTCCTTGACTCAATTCTGCTAATTTTTCTCCAAATTTTGAAAAATTGGCGAATTTTTATACATTTTCCGCCTTTATAAAAAAGGTGCAAATTGTTGCTTACTTAAATTTCCCAATGACCCTCGCGCTCTGAATATCTGGCCCTATCATTGGACATATGGCCCATATGGTCAGGGGTTGTGCTAACCGCCCAACCCCTCCACTTCTCGCCTTACTCAAGAGATTTTGGTCATGTGTGAATCATAGGGTCGAGGGTCGAAGCTAACTGCTCGCCCCTGTCATTGAAGCCTCGTATTTCTCATCGACAGTTACGTGTAGTTCCCATGGGATCTGGGCTAGGGCGAAGTGCCTTGCCCCGCCCGTTGAGTTCCCGACTGTGGTCACTTGCACGCCATAGAACCTGGGGCTGAGGTTGAGTCACCACGCCCTTTCCTCATTCTCTTGTTGATGATCTGATGGGGATGCAATGACCAAGGTCCAGGGCTAACACCAGACCCCTATCCTCAATGTGAAATTCATATGAATTTAAATAAAATTCCCCCCCATAGACTATTAAGAAACATTATAATGGTGCAGTGGTGGAGGTCGAAGTCTGCGTGCTGAAGGTTGCGGGTTTGATCCTTGCTGAGGCCTTCGGGCCAAAAACCAAAATTTTGACCAATAAAGAGGCGATGTGTGGCAACTTCCTATTGGACCTTCCGAAATGACTTGGACCAATCAAATGCAACCAACTTGACTTGTATGAAGTGACACTTGTCGAACCACCATTGGTCCTTCACCTTATCATATGCTCATTAAGCATGTTGACATCAACAGTACGAACTGCTCAATCAACAGTCCAGTCAGCCCACCTACAAATTTGTTAGTTTTTGAGCCAAACCTCATAACATCATAACTTTATCATACGATATTGGTTGGAAGTGATTCAAGTGGCGTTGGGTTCTAACAACAAGCACTACAATCTGGAACTGGTTTTGGGTGATTTAGAGAACTCTGATTTTTGAGAATTTTTTTGATCCCCTGTATCACACAACAAGGCATGCCAGCGATTGTGGACTTTTTTAGATTGTTCTGAGCCAACAACCCCAGATTATGATCCACTTTATGAAATTTGGGTCTCAGTTCATTGCCTAGAACTTCATGAAACTCCCATAAATGAATAACAACATTGAAATAAGTTTACTAATGCAATCACTGGTACAAGTACTTGTTTTGAACCCTCCTAAAAATGATATGAATTTCTTCAAACATGTCACAAATATGTAATAAACAAGTCATAACAACAATATGATCATATGGGCCTCATACTTATCTTATATTCGTAAAGAGCATTGATGCATCATCACAATAGTTGCATTATCATCTATTAGGTCATATATTCATTGTACATTCATTTGCTAATCAAAACATGATGAGATCCATAATCAACTTTGTCATTAAACATACTCATAACCAACATGTAACCAACATAAATAAAAATGATATAACAATCATAAAAACCACATATGATACAATAAATTTACACATGAAATGCCAAGGGAGAAGAAGCTCTTATTAATTAATGAAAAAGCCATCCAAGTTTGGGACTTCCATGTACCACCCGACCATATATTGGGTTGAACCAAATATTTCTTTCAGTTAATCACCCCCGTGCCATATTCCAATCATAAATGTGGGAATCACAACAGAACTAACTAGGTTTCATCAAGCTTTATCGTAATCCACTGAGGGATTCCTAGGCCTAAACCCTCATCAATACAACCAATTTTTACTGCAATCTCCCACTGGATCACTAGGCCCTAAAAAAACATGGATGCCTCCAAATTTCTCCACCTACACCGTGAGGAATTTTCCTGCCTCTGAGTCTCGAGGTTTTACCATATATCCTGCCATTCACCATTCAAGTATTCCTAGGCTTGATCGAGACTCCAACCTCCAGGCTTTACCGTATATCCCAATATTCACCGGTCAAGGATTTATAGGCCTGATCAAGGGCACCAACCTCTAGGATTTACCGTATATCCCTCCATTCATCGGTTGAGGATTACTAGGCCTACCGAGGCAAAAAAAGTATGGCTTTAACACAATTCCACCTTCTTCAGTCTAGGGATTCCTAGGCCTTGTTTTCTTTCTTTCAGAGACCACCTCACTCAATTTCAAAACCATCCGGAAATCTATCTCAACCAAATACAAGAGAATCCACCACACCATGGCTATCTGGAATTGGAAAGGAAAGGTTGAATAACACTATCACACCTGGAAAATGTCATGCCAATGACAACAATATAACCAAATACACACTTGCATGTATCATGCATTTTAAATATAGCAAGAAAATCACACATGCAAATCAATACCTGCAAGTAATCTCGTTGTAGCCGCTTGACCTCGTTCTTCCTTGCTTCCCTTTTCCTTCTTTGTCATTCCTTTGCTTTCCTTGATCCAATGCTAGAGTGCTCCAAGAAAAATCTAATCTTCCAAGAGTGTGAGAGAGAGAGAATAGAGAGAGAGCTCCAAAATTGAACTAACAAAAGGTACCAATTGATCCTAAAAATTATTTTTACCAATGAGGCTGCTATTTTCTTCAATTTTCCATTATTTTTCCTTCATTTTCCTCCTCACATGCAACTTGTGACCTTTTACCTTCATTTTCTCCTACTTTCCATTATTTTCATAAATAAATTACCAAAAATTCCATTTTTCCTTTCCAAAGCCTTTGCCATTGCCTTTGCCAATTTCCTTATCCATAATAAACCAGATGAAAAGCCACACTAGGATGTTTCACCCAACATTAAGCTTGGAATACATGTCCCATGACCTTGGTTATTATTTTTCCTTTATTAACTTTATCTACATGAATTTTTGACCAGGGATATTAAATTTTTATATCTTAAACATGTATTTACAAATGCATCATTTTATGAACTTTATAAAATTATGATTTTGAAGATGGTATTCAATATAAATATAATGTATTATAGTCCTAAGGGTTAGCTCAATTGGTTGAGTCCCCATCGTTAAAGCACCTTTGTTATTAATAGGTCACGAGTTCAATTCTCTCAACACCCTTGGGGTTAGGCTTCGTGGTTGTGATGACAATAAGCGATCCCATCGGGTGAATATTCCTGGGACAAATATTCCGTGGACATAGCAGTCATCGATCTCTGGGGTCTGTGAACCACATAGAAAATAAAATAACTATAATGTATTATATGTTGATCCAATAAGGATATCAAGTAAAAGCTATTATATAGCCAATTTTCGAACTTGATTTTGAGATTTTTATGGATTATCCATAACTCTTTACTACTCGAGCTATATCATTGAACTTTTTGGATTTCCAACTTTAAAAAAAAAAACATAATTTAATAAGACCAACTCCAATAGACATTATCCACAATTAAATATGTAATTATAACATAGATCCCTTAACATGAATAAAATATGTAGTTATAACATAGATCCATTTTCATGAATAGAAAGGATTAAACCCCCTCCCCCCCCTGACTAATAAACCACAACATAAAATTTATAGTTATTCTCGTCATTTTATTTTACAATGTAACCAAGAATTTGTAATAAATGTTGAAATCACTATGCATAACGCACATTGTATTTATATCTTTTACAAATTTGTTTCTTCAGCTCCAAAGGACACAGGCTAGGAATACAATTCCAACCCATTGATTTTCAGTTATCTACATCATACCTCTTGAACACAAGAGTGGATGATTATAAATTTTCCCACTTGTACACATGCTCGAAGCCATCCTACACAAAACAAATTTTACATAGCATCACCACATAGTCATGATTTAGTTGACAAGATATTGAGCCTCACATTGTTGCTATTCATTAACTTGGTAATTTTGTTCAAAATTTGTGTTTGATTCCTTAGAGATGATGCTTTCCGATTTTCTACTAGCTAGGTTAATTCACTACACCACTTCTTCCAATTGTAGTATGACATCTTGAATTTCATCCTCCCAACAATGAAGCTTTTGCTAGAGGCCGGGCATCATTTCCATAGCCACCATAATATTGGATAACAATTGATTGATTTTTAAATAATATGAAGATGACCCTATTATTGATAATTGAAATTATCCTCTATCCATCTATCATCCCTTCCCATAGACATATTTTCCTTTCACACAATATGACTATGCAGAGCAATGGAAGGAAGTTCTCCCAAATACCACCCCCAATCAGAGTGAAGAGTGACATCAAACTCACAATTCCGTAGGGTGTTCGTTGTTTCATCAAGTAAATCCAATGATCCCCATTGTTTAAGTATACCAACTGAGCAACTCCTCCTAGGAGTAGAATTATAGTCCCAACGCTTTGCCACATAAGTCCCAGTAAGGGACCTAACTTATTTTGAAAATTATATATATGGACTGGCCAATACAAAACCGAGACAAGCTTATCAACCAAAAAATCCACTTTAGAATCAATTTTCCCACACACATAGGAAAGGGAACAAAGTATTTCCCACTACTTCCCAAATTAGGAGGGGAATCCTCACATAGTCCTTGACTTATATGCTTATTCAAAATAATAGGACAAAAGGTCACAAAGTAACTTGAACACACTGCAAGAGAAAAATCCTTCAAGCAACAAACATAAAAATTGCCAACACATAAACCATCCTTACAACACTTTTTCAAGATTGAGCCTTCAGCCCAATAGGATATATTCCTCAGACAACATATATTGAAAGAACATACGACACTAAGAAAAATGCCTCCCACACATAAATTGTCTAAAATTAAATATTTAGAGGAATAATTAAAATAGTGCACATGCTAAAAACTGCCATAAAGACTCATATAACACCTTCTCCAGAGAATCAGTGTTCCATATATTATCCATTGTCCTCTAGTGAGTTAGAAATAGTAGCACTAAAAGGAAAATACCTTCTAGCAAAGGTTTTTAGTATTATAAAATTGTCAAAATTTGTCAAAAAAACATTTGTTAAAACATATTTTTGCAGTAGAGGATGTTTTAGCGGAGATTATAACATAAATTCATCACAATTGAAGAAAAATATGGGTAGTTGGATTTTTTAGCAAATTTTATTTTAGCAGTGCAATTCATGAAAAAATAACACCAATGCACTAAATATAAAAAAAACATTGCGGCTGCATACATAACTAAAATCATTATTGCATTGAATGAAAAGAACACAGGTTCCTGAAATAGATACTGCCCTAGTGCATATATTAAAAAACACATTGGGGCATTCATTTCAAGAGTGACACCGGGGTAGGCAAAAAAATATTGCATAACCAGTGCTTTTATTTAAACTCGTAGCGTCGATGCGTATGATTTGCATAAAAGTGTCGATGCGCTACCGATATAAAAGAACCAATGTTGTTAATTTTAATAGTGCATCGGGAGTGCTTGAAGAATTAAACTCCTTGGTGTTTTTGTTTTCATAAAAGGCACCGACCATGCAAGAAAATTTTGAACGGTGCCTTTATATAACATAATGCACTGGTGCGTGTTTATGTTATGGATGCAACGATTTTTGGTATGAGATTTTCTCTTTTTCGAAAATATCGACCTGTGAGAGTGAAATTATTGTGATTTTTTAAATCCATTATTCATCGAAAAATTGACATATATCTTATAGCAATATTCATATAAATTAAATTTTGATCAGTGCATTTGTATATGATGTTTGGGTTAACTTGTTACATTATCATCTTTCACATCTCTTCGTTATAATATTTAATCATCCATATATTTAATCAGTGGTGTGACATTTCACGGTGACATTGGATAACACAATAGAAAAAATTAAAATGTATTTTATTATATATCAATAAGAGGCTCTTTGTCAAACAAAATGGGATTGTTATTGGTAACCCCTTTTATTTCAATTGGGACACTATGTCCATTACATTAAACAAAAATTATGATTTTCTCAAACAATTATTAAAAAAAGTACAACCGTTTGCATTGATATCCAAATAGATCAGCATTCTTCGTTGGAACTACTGTCAATGCTCAAACTACTTCCATGACTTGGGTTATTTGGACGAATGTTTTGTTGAGAATTTGGTAGGGTGTAGTTTAATTATATTCTCTACTTGATAATTACTTGTGAGCTTACTTCTCTTACTTAGGTATTATCTTTATTAGCTTATTATGTCTTACATCAATTCAATTATCAAAACACAAGAGACACAAATTTTAGGCTTTTCAAGCTACGGTCAAAACCTCTCCCTCTTGGAGAGGAAAACCCACAAGTAATTATTCTTATAGACTTTCAGTTGACAAGTACCATGACCATGATGCAGACCCTTGACACTTGTATGCCTCCAAGACCTTGTCATTGCTCTTTTCTTGGATCCTTATGTTGATCTCCTTCTCTGCACCTTTCTTCACCAGGACTAGCAAAGCTTGGTTCCTATATAGACTATTCTTGGCCTCCTTTAGAGACGTATTCCTTGCTATAGCATATATTTCAAAGATATACTGATTCTTCCTTTGATGAGATAGCCTTTTGTCTACCTATGATTCAATCCCTTCCTCGCTCCTTCTTGTAGTCCTTGTGATAGATCCAAAACTTAATGTAACAACTCCTTTTCTTCATTGTATCCTTCTTTTCATTACATTCTAGAACTTCGCACTGTATTATATATTGTGTTAACCCTTAATGTGTTGTTGCAATTTCAAAATGTGATATGCCACTTGTTATACCAGATATAGTGACATAATGCTTCTTATTTTCTGCGTTGTGTATATATACTCTAATTGTGGTTGTCTTCTTGGAATCTGCGAAGTCTTTATGACAGAAATCAATGATAATCACAATGTCCTTTGTTGTAGCCTCTAGTCTCCTCGCACTGTATCATAGGTCCTTCAAATCTCAATCTCCTATCTCGCACTAAATGACAGAGCTTATCCGAAATATTTAGACTAATCTAAAATATATTTTTTCTCTATTATGTGAAGTTTACTAGGGTATATATAGTTGTTTCCATCTGTAATAACCCGAATTGTCTATGAATAGTTGTCACTGATGTTTGAGCAGACTTGTTCATATACTATGAGGCTGACTTCTTCAAGGAGTATTCCATACTTTGAGCTGTCTTGAAGGAGCATATTTGACATGGTCTTGGAGGCATATAATTACATCAATGAGTGACCTTTATAAGTGTAACAACACTTCATATACATGACTCTAAATTATACATTTATGACAAGATGAAAAATCCCTAAAAGACATCAAGAAAAAGTCTTTGACCTATAATAAAAACTTCTTGCTCATGAAACCCATGAGGCAAGCTTTACAAAAATACATTTTATTATCTTTGTCTTATTAATTACATAAATTGATAATTATATAGTCATTATGAAGACCGAACCTAATTACACTTTCCAACACACCCTCTTAACTAGGGAGGTATTCATAATGGTACATGGTTACTTTCAATCTCAAAAATCTCATAAGAAGAATCAAATTGGTAATCACATATGTATAGCATCATATCAACCAAGATTGTCATAGTGCAAGGACTTTACTAACAACCCCATCTCTCAATGAGACAATGGGCTACAATGATGGCGAGACAAATGACTTATAAACACCATCGTCATTATCTCTCAAAAGTACATACTCCACCCGAGTGTTCACAAAGTATGGCCTTATTAGGCTATCCTTATCTTGGGTAGCTAATCCTCAAATAATACCGGTCCATGACTACTCTTATCTTGAATTCCCTATCACATTCTCAAAGAGTATCGGATGCCAAATGATTACCCAATCCTCCATTGTGTCTTCCCATGTGAAGACCAGAATGATGTGTCTATCCATTCTCTCCTTCATGGCCTTCATTAATACTTACGATGGTTAGTCCTGGTATAGTGCATGACACATGAATTAGAGAAACAAATCAGTCACTTCCTTTCAGTTTAGGAAGGAGATACTCATTCCTATACAAGGAATGTACCTAATCTCGTTCTTAGGAATTACCAAGTTTCTTCCAAGTAAGAAACTTACCACCAGGCTCCCTCTTAACCAGTGACCTGCAACAACAATTGTGAGACACCCAACTGCTCATGAAGAATTCCTCCCTTCGATGTCATGAATTTATTTGATATTGAGGAGTCTTCAACTTTGGGATAGCTTCATAGGGCACATATCATCCATCACTTTCATCCATGAGTCATGTCATATTTCAGAAAGTGATTCGTCAATCTTTCTCATCTGGTCCATCTACATGCCATGTTGCTTTCCTTCGAACCATATTCCAATGATCTTTCATCCTTCCATATGGTTGGCACCCCTGCATAAACTTATCCACACACACACATATATATATATACACACACACACACATATGAACTTTTCAATCAAAAGTTACCTTAGTGATGAGCTTTCTCCATGACATATTCTTGTAGGTATCGACATCCTTTATTCATATTGACACATATCCTAAAGATATGTATTGTCAAGGGTCTTCATATTTACAAAATTCTATCAAATACTACATATATTTCCCGGAGATTTCCTAGTCAAATATTCTTGGCTTCCGAATGATAACTACCTCTTATCATGGTTGCACTTCATGATCTCTTATTTTCTTCACACAGTTTTACTTTATTCCTAGGAACTTATAGTATGCAGTTCCTTGTTTGTATATAACCACCTCATATTCCATATGAGGACATATTATGTTGATTTCATATGTTATTTATAGCTATTTTATCAAAAAAGATTTTTTTTTCTTTGATCATACTTCTAAAGATATCATTTCATTACCTGCAACCATATGGCATGACTTCATAACATCCACTATCAAAAAATAAATATATGTACCTCATCCTTTTCTTTTTGAGTCATCCTGCAACAATTTTTCCTAGAATTAATAATTTCATTCCCTTGACCTGCTTCATCAATATGTCATCATATCATAATCCCAAAAATTTTCAAGATAGAATTCTTGATGAAACCTTTTGCTTTATTTCCAACTAGTGAATCTAAAGAGGACTCCATTAGAAAATGTTATCACCTACGTCCATATGGATTATTGAATGATGACCCTTGATCTAGATGACCACCTTCCATTAATGTTGTTATCAGTGAGGTTCCCAGGAGCAACTTCTTCCATAGCATAGTTTTATTGCGGACATCCTCCTATGACAAGTGCTCCTTCTATGCTTCTATCATGATGACATTTCTAGAGTGTTGCATTATTGTACAATGATTCATAACTTATTATTTTACAACACACAGAAACCTCTTAAAGAGGAGGATGATCTCAATCATAGTAGATATCTTTCACTTCTTCTTTCTTAGATTTCTTTGCATCAAGTTCTCCCCTTTCTTCCGTGACATGGCCTTCTTCCTTTTTCCTCTTGTCCTTTCTATATTTAGGATAATCCATTTTATAGTTCCCAATTTCATTATAACATCATACCTTGTCCATGTTTCTTTTTCTATTATGAGGATCAAATTTACCAAATCTTCCTTTATTCTTAGACACAGTTGCAAAGGCTTGATTTTCTTCACTTGGTCCTCTAACAAATTTTTCTTTTAACCTAGTATCCTCAATTTTACATAGATACCACAGGTGTTGGAATAGTGTTTCTTCTTTCTTCCCATAAATAATTGAAGTGAATTTTCCCCATTCTTTCAGTAGAGAATTCAAAACCATTGTAGTCATTTCACTATCAGACATTACTTCTCCTAATTCATGTAGCTAGTCTCGTATTTAAGAAATCCTCATAAATGATGAAGTGATTCCTTCCTCTATTGACAATTTAAACTTGTATAGTTCTTGTCTCAGAGATATTACTTCTCCTGCAGTAATTACAGAGAATGGCTCCACCATTTTTTTAATATATTTCTTTAGCGGTTTCTAGTTTTGATACATAGAGAATGAGTGAGTCCTTAATAGATTCTATGATAATCCTATGGGCTCTTATTTCTCCCTTAATGTACTTGGCATGAGCTAGAGCATATTATTTTGAAGGTTGAGTTGCATTTCCTTTGATGTAGATGATGACTTCATTTTAAATTAGATTCAAATCTATCTTTTTCTTCCATGCATGAAATTTTGATGACCTAGCCAATTTTTTGCTTTCTTTGCAGAAATTCATTTTAACTGATTCAAATGAGGTCATAGAAATACTTACTTGTGTAGATTTATTTCTTCCTTCTATCATCTTCCTTGATGACGATGATGAAAATGATAGCAGGAACTGCCTCTTAGATTGATTTCTTCAAAGGAGGTAGGTGATCTTGGATCCTTGATGATCAAGGATGACTAGATGATTACTTTAGAATGATGATGTCTTCAATAGTGTTGGACAGTGTTAGATGGTGCTTGATGAGGTGTCTTCCAACAATGTTGATTAGGCTTCAATATCAATAAACTTTGATAGAAAATATTACCTCCTCGATGTGTGGATCCTTTAAATAAGGTTGAAGGTCTTCTTGAGATGGCTTGAGGGTTTCCTTGCAAAGTGATTTGACTTTTCAATGTAGAATTATACTTTTTATTTGATGTTTTCTAGAAAATTGATTCTTTCTCTTTGATCCTTGAGTGTCTCCTTTTCAAGTAGCCCTATGTCTTCATCACCTTTGCTCTGATACCATGCTGAGACTTTGGTAGGGCGTATTCTAATTGAATTCTATACTTTATAATTACTTGTGAGCTTACTTCTCTTACTTATGTCTTCTCTTTCTTAGCTTGTTATGTATTTCATCAAGTCAATTATCAAAACACAAGAGACACGAGTTTTAGGCTCTTCAAGCCAGGGCCAAAACCTCTCCCTCTTGGAGAGGAAAACCCACAAGTAATTCTTCTTATATAATTGCAATTGACAAGTACCAAGACCATGACACATATCCTTGAAACTTGTATGCCTCCAAGTAATTCAGAGCTTTTGTTTATTTTTTTGGTTTAGTTTAGTTTTAGTTTATATATGCATGCTATTTCTCTATCTAGTATGTTTATGATTCTAGTTTGCTCCACTAACTTGCTTAACTCCACTTCTTTTTTTGCCTGTGACCAATAACTTAAGTGGGTAAACCACACCCCTTAAGTTGGTGTGATTTCATACATACGTGCATTAAACACACTAAAAAAGGATTGGAAACTCCAGTAACGTTTAAAACCAAGTTTATGTGGTTGTGCCTTCTTTTTGCAGAGACCCATGTCTGTGTTGTGGAGTGGAGCTGAATTTCCTCCTTTTTCTCTTGCAATCCCTAGTTCATCCCAAGTGGTAGATTGAAGCAGAAAAACTCCAAAAATTAATTTTTTCAGGAATTTTCATGCTTTTCCCTCCCATAGATGCACCCAGGGTGCGCATTCAGAGCTAACCCACGCGCAGACATCGCACATGTTTCAGCCTTTTGCGCACAAAAGACGAAAAGAGAAATTTCTCCCACATTTCTATCTTTTCATGCTTGTAAATTGATTGGTAGCCCATAATACATATGCCAGCACTAATTGAGGTACCTCACAGCTTTCTAAAGTTCACTCTTAGCTGATTTTTGTAGGCTTAGTGTCAGTTTTATTTCAAGTTTATTTTTGCAAAATTCACACATAGTTTAAGTAGGGGGGGAAAATAACTTGCATTCCGAATTTTTTTTATGTTTTGCAAATTTAGGTACCAACAAACCTAGATAACTAGCCAAAGTAAGCGGCCCAAGTCCACGCATGCTTAGTTAGTTTCTTTTTTCTAGTGTAAAAGTTATTAGTTTAGTTCAATTTTTGCACTAGGATTTTGGGACTAGGATTGAATTGTTGATAGAAGAGCAAATAATATTTGTTGCCTTTGCATGCTTCGGTGATCCTAGGCAAGCATATGAACACTCTCTATTCAAAACTCGCCATCTCCCTTTAGTTAATCACATAGATTAACTAGGAAAAATAGAATGCAGCCCATATCCAGACATGTTTTTCTTTTAAGCAAGGAATAATACAACATAGTTTAATAGGGGATTTTGAAAAGGATCATCCCATATCCACACGTTAAAACTATGTGCTTGTCCATTTTTTTCTCACACACACCCACCCACTAAGAAAATCAAAGACACCTAAAACTAACTTAACCAAACTCACTAAATTCTCCCCACAGGGGCCACAAAAGAATTTATAGTTTAAGTTAGGATCAAGCGGGTAGGCATCCAATAAGTTTCCTTGATCATTATTCATCTTAAAACATATAATTTTACTATTTAGGGAGCTTTAAATCCACCTATCAGCCCATGGAAAATAAAACCCGAGTGCGACAGAGACCCGTTTCAGAGGGGGTTAGGCTTAGCCGCAGTGCGAGCAGGTATCAATCAGGGCTGCCTGACTTGGTTGATACTCGGTACTGTTAGCTGACTTACCAAGAAGCCCAAGACTCAAATGCTCACTGGGACAGTGGTACTTACTGGCCAAATTTAAGGTATCCTTTCTCTATAGGTGACGGTGCAGGCAAGCGCCAGACCCTCTACCCTTACCTTGGTGGATTTTCTTTGGTTGAATGGGGGCGTCGCCAGCGCTTATGGGACGTTATGCCAGCACTTGCAAGATATCTTCTCAAGGCCTAATTACATTTGAGTGTGTGAGGACGAATAGGTCTTCTAGGAATTTGAGTATCATACGCAAACAAATGAAAACCACTTTTTTGATTGCTTGATCACATGGGATTAATTTAAAGGGAAAATTTATTTTATTTTCACTTTGTTTTATGTATTTCACTATAATTTTTCTTTGATCATAGACTCTATCCTCTCATATTTTTCCAAAACCAAACCTAGTCGACACCAGAACGGACCCAATGGAAACTCGTCAATCTAGGCGTCTTTTGGACCTCCCCCCATTATCAGGAGGGGTTCCAGGTCTTTCGTCGTTTAGGCGTCAAAGATGGAATGCTGCCACCATTATTGGTTCGTCCTTTATTGGAGCATCCTTAGTTGGGAACGTTGGTTGGTCTCCCAACACCACACCACACACCACTCCTCCCATGACCCCTAGGGGGCAGAGGAGTGCGACCCATTTAGGAATCCAGTTGAATACACAACAGGGTACGTCACAGACCAACCCTCTTCTTAACTATAACTTTGTGTTTTCTCACATTTCAATGGCGTCAACCTCCCAGTCGCCTTTCTTAGCTTCGTTAAATCTACCTAACTTAACCAAGCTGACGAATGAACCCATCGCACACAACCCTACATGGCCTCCTGTTATGCGGATAAAATCCTTCTTGCGGACAAGAACGATCTCCCTAGTATCCTAAGGATATCTAGAAACAAACAACCAAATGCAAACCATTTTCTCTAGACTATTGTGATTTAGAATTATTAATTAAGTAAGAGGAGATGCTCCTACCTAAAGTCCAACGCTTGTTGTAGTCTTCAATCCGGTCGCTCCAAAAGAGGTCAATTCAGCATATAAGACCTGCATTAAAAGACAAGAAAAAAATTAAAAGCACCCACAAGATATAATAATTCAGAAACACTAATCTATCTCAGTGATCAAGGAATCCAATAATTAAATTACTCAAATAGATACATTAACAACTTAATGAGAAAATAGAATCCATTTGTATTAACTTGTATGATAAGAAGTAACCTTACAACCTTGTCGCCTTGATGTCATACAGGTTCTTCCGGGGTCCTAAACAGTTTTTTTCCTTCGGAATGACAAGCCTTCTCCTCTCTGAACTAGCATGAAACTATGGATATGAGTATGTGATCGTTCTCATACCAATGATGCCAAGAATAGAGAATATAATTTCTCCAGCAATTCTCTTCTATATGTTAAGAATTCTACCTTGAAGTACCCTTGAGACTGAAATATGAGTTCAATTTATAGGAGAATGAAAGAGGTTTCAATTCCATAGAGAGGGGGACAAATTCATCTCATAAAGGGATTTTAGCTCCAAATACCAAGGGATAATCTCCATTAATGAACGGATAGAGGTTCATGAATGAAGGGGTGAAGCTCGACCTGATTACGCTTCTGGAAACCTCCAGCTAGGAGAATATTAGACTAGCTGGGCTTCTAGAACTTAATTTTTCTTTTATTTTACCTTTTACAAGGGTCCGCAGTTTTAATAAGCAGAACGTATGGGATGTGCTGCAAGTTATAGAGCAATAAACTGCGGTACCGCAGGTAAGAGCTAGGAAAAGTGCAGAGTTAGGCTTTTTGGGGTTTTAATGAGCTTTTCTCCAATTCCAAGACTTAGTTTAGGAACTTTATGGTTTTGGACCTCTGAGGGAGCATAAAATAGGTAAGTATGAACCCATACAGACAGCTAAATGTCATGGTGACAAATTTTAGTGTAACAGATTCCCCCCTAAAGCACGAATTCTGAAGTAGTTCTGAAGAGTGAAGTGCTTTATCATCCGAGGATTGGGTTGTAGACATACCAGTCGAAACCTGTAAAAACATTCAACGCAAACATATATATGTATATCATCATTGAGGTAGGAATTCCCATACTCAGATCAAAACTAACTACATGTTCTGATATAGAAATGATTTTAGAATTACATCAATAATAGGCATAGCATGGAGTAGCCATCTGTCATAAGTAGTCTATTGTATCATGAATAATAAAACTCCTCCCAACCTGGATGGTAGAAACTAGATCTAGGGTCTTGATTTATGCTTCCCGAACTAGTACGATTATATCCATGCAATTGCTTGTGTCGAAGTCGAACATGGTAGAAACCACTTGATTACCAGTCAATGATGTGAATTTTTAACAAGTGTGAGAAAAACCACCAATAATGACAATGGCTCTCAAAGTACTCAGTACAATCCATGAAGTGTGAATGAATGATTTGGAGTCGAACATTTCATAGAATCATTCGATCGAAGGTCAATAATCAACCTATCGTCGAAGGTGAGAAACTTGCCATTAGGGCATGCAGATCCCAAGGTACTAATAGGATTCTAGATCAAATTTCTAGATAATGAGTTGTCGTTGATAGAAAGTGAACCATCATAGGAAAACCTATAATGCGAAACCATTAGATCAAGTTTTGAAGAAATTTTAGGAAGGACTGACTCAGGGATGGTCAACACGAATGGAGACAAATGTTTGCAATGAATGGTTTATTTGAACTGTCTCTTGAACACATAACGACACTGCAAATGGTTTGGTGACAATTGACCTAAAGCTAATACCCAGAAACCAGCTGAAGACTTTCAATGTGGTTTGATTAACTGTTAGACAAAGGATTTTCCCAACCCAAGTATGAGTGTGACAAAAGTGTTGTGTTCAAGAGTGGTATACTACTTTTAAAACAAAGTGTGACAACTGGATTCATTTTCTCTCTCTTTTCCCCCACCATTTCTAGCAAGTACCTCTTTATTTTTGACAAGCTTGAGGAGGATAACATTTTCTTGTTGTATAAGCTCATCCTTCAGATGAGTCCAACTTATTATTAAAATCAAACCCTAAGAAGGAGTGGTTCATTCCTATTTGTAATTGATAGGTCCTTTACTGTTAAGTTTTAACGAGTCCAGTATAGGTGAAACTCGGTGTTTTTCAATTTTAGGGAGTCAGAAGAAAAACTTAAGAAAACTCCGTGGGTGTACTTTTTCATAAATTTATTCTCTCAAGCCCGAAAAAGGATAAAATAATACAAGAGAGAACTCTATTGACCATGATTATTCAACGTATAAATTTTTCATAAATAGTCCATTTTAGTCTAGAAAAGGGGTAAACTTATACTGAAAGGATGACTGTTCATTTCCTTTAATGAGTTCGAATAGTCAAGTACTCGAAAACCTTTTCATGTTTAGAGAGTCTGAAAAGGGCTTAAAAGAGAACTCCAAGGTTTCACTTTTTCGTAATTTTCAAGAGCCCAAAAAAGTGATAAAAGTGTACTCATCATCAAAATGATTCATTTACCCGATTCATCCCATTGTGCCCCTGGAGGTAAGGACATCTCGGGATCACCTCGGAAATATATGCCTGCATACAGGAAATCCTCAATAGCAAAGATTTGGTTCTGAAGCCAATTAAAATATGTTGGAGTGAATCTAACTACCACACAACCATCGCCACCATGGTGGGACATCAGTGTAACCCAACATACCATACGAGGCTCTCTAGGTTCACCAGGATCAACAGAGATCAGTTGAGGGGCGAGGGATGGAATCCTCTCCAAAGCAAAAGAAACCAAGATGGTACCATACCCAAAGTTTTTCAACTTGGATTTTTTTGCTCTGGTAAATTGGCCTTTCATATTGGCCAATACCCCTTCACACCAATTGAAAATGGTACCTCTATAACAGTTAACTGTTTTCTGCATTTGAGACTTGGTAGCCACATGTGGAGTTGTGCTCCCACACACCCTATTCATGGTGAACGCAATGACTTTAAGATCAAGACGTAGGATAGTCTTTATATCTATACGGTTATCTTTGGGATCAGCTTCTTCACTGCAGAACTCTTGTTTATAGCTAGCAATAGGTAGGCCACCTTGCCTAGATCCAAACAAAGAAATATGTTCACCTCGTTTGGATAAACCAGTGAGAAATTAAATGTCTTCAAGCTCAAGTTCTAGCTTGTGATCACCAATGATAAAACATTGTTCTTGGACGTCCCATTTGTTCACCAGCCAGGTGATTAGTTCCACTTGTTCCCTCATGCCCTGAATTGCTCTGAATTTATACAATCCACAATTTCTCAACACACGCATTGTGGCCGGATTATTCATAGCCGCATCGTCTACCTCTTTGTGCTCGCGTTCTCTCCACTCCAACATTGTGGAATAATCTGCAAATGGACGCATTTGAAGGTTAGAATATTTTAGAGTGAGAATTTTTAACCATTTTTTAGAGAATTTAAAAATTTTCCTTTTCTCACAGCGCCTCCACAATTTTTATATAGATACAGTGCGGACCCCCGCACGCGCTCTTCATAAAACCGCGGTAGCCCGATAATTTTCCTTTGGGAAAATTATCGGGGTCTACAGGTAACCAATGCATGACCTGTGGACCCCCGAGAGCGGAATTTTGAACCTATTTTCCTCTTAAAAAATGATTTTAAAACTTAAAAATAGAATTCAAAACAATCTCCCATTTTGTTATGCAAATAAAATCCTTCTTGCGGACAAGAACGATCTCCCTAGTATCCTAAGGATATCTAGAAACAAACAACCAAATGCAAACAATTTTCTCTAGACTATTGTAATTTAGAATTATTAATTAACTAAGTAAGAGGAGATGCTCCTACCTAAATTCCAACGCTTGCTGTTGTCTTCAATCTAGTTGCTCCAAAAGAGGTCAATTCAGCATATAAGACCTACATTCAAAGACAAGAAAAAGATTAAAAGCACCTTCAAGATATAATAATTCAGAAACACTAATCTATCTCAGTGATCAAGGAATCCAAGAATTAGATTACTCAAATAGATATATGAACAATTTAATGAGAAAATAGAATCCATTTGTATTAACTTGTATGATAAGAAATAACCTTACAACCTTGTCGGCTTGATGTCATACAAGTTCTTCCGGGGTCCTGAACAATCGTTTTCCTTTGGAATGACAAGCCTTCTCCTCTCTGAACTAGCATGAAACTATGGATATGAGTATTTGATCGTTCTCATACCAATGATGCCAAGTATAGAGAGTATAACTTATTCAACAATTCTCTTCTATGTTAGGAAGTCTACCTTGAAGTACCCTTGAGACTGAAATATGAGTTCAATTTATAGTAGAATGAAGGAGGTTTAAGTTCCATAGAGAGGAGGATAAATTCATCTCATAAAGGGATTTTAGCTCCAAATACCAAGGGATAATCTCCATTAATGAAGGGATAGAGGTTCATGAATGAAGGGGTGAAGCTCAACCTGATTTCACTTCTGGAAACCTCCAGCTGGGAGAATATTCGACCAGCTGGGCTTCTAGAACTTATTTTTTCTTTTATTTTACCTTTTACGGGGTCCGTAGTTTTAATAAGTAGAACATGTAGGATGTGCCACAGGTTATAGAGAAAGAAACCGCGATATTGCAGGTAAGAGCTAGGAAAAGTGCGGAGTTAGGCTTTTTGGGGTTTTAATGAGCTTTTCTCCAATTACAAGACTTGGTTTAGGAACTTTGTGGTTTTGGACCTCTGAGGGAGCATAAAATAGGTAATAATGAACCCATACAGACAGTTAAATGTCATGGTGACAAATTTTATTATAACACCTCCCATTCCCACGAAGCTCCCTTCGGATATTCCAAAGTTTGAAGGAAAGCAAGTGGAAGACCTAGGTAATCATGTCATGACCTTCCACCTGTGGTGCTCATTGAACAGTATCATTGACGACACTATTCGATTGAGACTATTTCAACGCACTGCTGACAGGAGTAGCTGCAAAATGGTACATGGAGCAACCCTCTGCTTCACATGGAACCTTTTATGCCCTCGCCACCGCATTCCTAACATATTTTAGTTACCCATTCACCATGATTCCGGAATGGAATTACTGACACATTTTAGACAAACACTCGTCGTCCATATCTCAGACCATCTCCACGAATGGAGGCAACATCGTAGTTTATGTAAAGCAAAACTCAACGACCAGGTCCTTTTATATTTGTTTCTGAAAAAGAGATTTCAAAGGATGTGCCACAAAAAAGGTCCACATCTGAAGAGGATGCCATCAGCAAAGCCCAGTAGCTTGAGCTGATTTATACACAATCAGGATACATTTACAATATCCTTCCCAATGCCCTGTGCATGCAAACTTATCAAGAATTTCCAGGCTCGTCGAACTCTACAGACAGACTAATTGGGTCATTGACCCAAGGTTACATAGGCAGCAGTAGTCAAAACCCCGATTACACATACAGTTCTATCCAGAACGTACCTCAACCCTGTTTTCAAAGTCATCATATGCCTCAGCAAAATTTGACCAATAGGGCACCAGCGTATCACCAGGGACGACCCTATCCTTTGGCTCAGGGGACCCAGTATGCAGATAGAAACACTAACGGAAGAGCTCCCCTCCAACAGCCAGGTGCAAACTAGGGACCGCGTTATGCTCAGTCCCCAGCATAAGACCCGCCTATGCAGACCAATGCACATGTGAACTTTGTGCAGCGTTCCCAAAACCAACCTCACTAATATAACTAAGAGAACTACCCCCCTAACGTGGTGAAGAAAAAATAAAAAACAAGCCAAAAGGGAATCCTAGATAGGGGGCAACAAATAACAATTACTGCCACGATCCCAGGCTGGAGGCAACTCCAACCGGAATCAGAGCCAGGAGCCAAGCAATGCCCAACGTCAGAGCAAAAGGCCACCTCTCTGAACAAACAATTATTGTTCGATATGTGGTGAGTACATCCATTATACTCACCATTGTCTGGAATGGACTTACTGACACATTTTAGACAAACCCCCGCCGTCCATATCTCAAACCATCTCCACGAATGGAGGCGGCGTCGTATTTTATGTAAATAAAAACTCAATGACCAGGTCCTTTTAGATTTTTTCTTGAAAACTCTCACGGAAAATATTTCAAAGGATATGGCGCAAAAAAGGCCCACATCAGAAGAGGATGCCATCAGCAAAGCCCAACATCTTGAGCTGATTTATACACAGTCAAGATACATTTACAATATCTTGCCCAATGCCCCATGCCTGCAAACTTATCAAGAATTTCCAGGCACATCGAACTCTACAAATGGACTAATTGGGTCATTGACCCAAGGTTACCTAGGCAGCAATAGTCAAAACCCCAGTTACATGTACAGTTCTACCCAGAACGTACCTAAACTCGGTTTTCAAAGTCATCATATGCCTCAGCAAAATTTGACCAATAGGGCGCCAGCATATCACCAGGGAAGACCCTATCCTCTGGCTCAGGGGACCTAGTACGTAGAGAGAAACACTGACGGAAGAGCTCCCCTCCAACAGCTAGGTGCAAACCAGGGACCGCGTTATGCTCAGTCCCCAGCACAAGACCCGCCTATGCAGAGCAATGCACAGGTGAACTTTGTGCAGCCTTCCCAAAACCAACCTCACCAATATAACCAGGAGAACTACCCCCCTAATGTGGTGAAGAAAAAAGAAAAAACAAGCCAAAATGGAATCGTAGACAGGGGGCATCAACTAGCAACACCCTCCGCGATCGCAGGCTGTAGGCAACTCCAACCGGAATCAAAGCCAGGATCCAAGCAATGCCCAATGGTAGAGAAAAAGGTCACCTCTCCGAACAAACCATTCTTATTCGATATGTGGTGAGTACAACCATTATACGGCCCTGAGCTAAAGAATCTACAGAGTAACTGAGGACAAGGAGGATCTTCCCAGCAACCAACTGTGATGCAAGAACCTTTCCCCCATCAAGGGACGGTAAGTACTTAGCAGCAAAATCCAGACAACTCTGGGAAAAGTAGCCACGAAATCTACATGACTGGTGAAGAGATGTTTTTTCCAAACATGGAATCGCAATTACCACACCCCACTAGACACCAATACGTCAGGGGCAAGTACCAGTGCCCTGATTTCACCTTTTACCGTTTCAAAGATGCCTATCGAACCATTGCCAAAATTGGCGAAGGTACCCAATAGACGAGCAGGAAACTACTCCAAAGCGGCCCATATTTAAGTATCGTGGATGATTTAACACAATATCCCGCTGCTATGTCAGCTTTGTAAGTATTGCAGTCATGCCCAAAACAACGGAAATGCGTTAGGCGCTATCGACCGTGCCGATACACGCCTAATGGATTTTGACTTAGACAAATCCACCCCCAGGCTTCCTTCCATGGTCGCCTTCCAGATACCATTGTCGGTCCAGAATATAACAATTCACCGATGTGTCATCGACGAGGGTGCACCCACGTGTATCATGTCAAAAAATGTTTGGCAGAAGTTAGGGTCTCCCGAACTAAAACCCTCAGTCATCACGCTCAAAGCATATGACGGTCGTCCTTCAACCCCCGTCGGCCTCTACCAAAATATCCCGCTCTGCTTAGCCAGAAATACGGTCCACATAGACATTGAATTCTTGGATGCTCACTTGGATTATAATATACTCCTTGGGCAGAGTTATGTGTACGCCATGTCAGCCATAGCCTCCTCCGTCTTCCGCATTATGATGTTCCCCCACGAGGACCGCATCATTACTATAGACCAATTGACACATAGCGAGAAGCGACCCCTAACAAAAACTAATGTGATTCAACCCTACGTAGATACATCCTCGGATGCGTATTTTTGGTACCAAGAATATGGCCCCGGTCAGTTCAAATCATCGTCCGTTCTAAGGTCATTCCTAGGAGATCCTCCCATTATCCCTGAGTTATCATCTGATGTCACATGGGCTCCGGTGTGCATGATGTCCACATCAAGCGCCGAATCTATTCAAGACACAGACACGAGTAGTAATGGCACCGAGTCATCAGCCACAACAACCTCTCTAGCTTACGCCGCTTCCCAAACCCCTTTCCTCTAACCCCGAGCTGGTTTCGTCTCCCAGCAGGTTTTGGCAACACTGGTGTTACCAAAAATTTCATTGGAAATACTAGTTTAGTACCTCATTCCCCTTACGGGAACAAGAGCCACTCACATCACTACCACAGGGTTGAAGCCCCTCAGTCCCGAGGAAGCCCCACTCGTCCGAGAAACGGTCGAAACCACCCCTGCAAAGGAAATTTCCATTGCAAAACTGGTGATTACAACTATAAAAATTAAGAAGAGAGGAAAGAAGATGGTGAATCCTGCCATACAACGAGAATCACCAGTTTGCAACATATGCAATGTAATAGGTCACCCTATCCATATCTTCCCAGAGCTGGATGAATTAAAACCACTCCTTGGCTCTGAAACAGACATCACGACGTCACATTCCCATAAAAAGGAATTTGCCACCAAAAGTTAAGGAAAAGCATTGCGTACCAATCACGTATGCGTTATCTGCAGCAACTATGGGCACTATACCCATCATGTAATGTCCCCAATTTTTAGCCTCAAGCTAAAATGGACATTATAGTGGCATATTTTATTTTTGCTTAATAAAATGGGTAAGGAGACCCCTTAACCCCTTTGATGGAAAATAACACTCCTTGTGTGAAAGGAGAAATAATAAAGCAACTGAAATAAACACCCCATGGTGTGAACATGATAAGGATCACCTTGAGTTGGCCATCTTTGACCAAGTCAACAGCGCTGCCTTAGAGGGGTGGCTTGCATTAGAAGACAATGCAGCTTTTGGAGGAAAAGCATTCAAAAGTGAATGGAAACCCTAATTGTGGGGCCTATGGTGAAAGAGAGTTCATTTGCTTTATAAGAAAGAAGGAGCAGCTCATTTGGATTATTCCTTGATTCAGAAATTTCGTGGTGAGGCCAAGGACTTGCATATCCGGGCTGTTTAGCAGGATTGCAATTCTCTTGAGCACTGGGGGTGTTCCCGGTGGGGATCCCCCACCTCTTCCTCATGGGAGGAGAGGATTTGAGCTGCATTTCCTCATTCCAGCATTTGGCCAAGCTCACTCCTTCAGTTACAGCGTTATTCCTGTAGCAGGTTGATGTGTAGTTGGGGTAGCAGCAGAGGAACTTATAGAGTTCTTCCTTACTTGGATTTTCAGTGGAGGATGGATTTATTCATTTGAGGAACTGTATAGGGGACTCTTGGAGCTGATTTCAGATCTATGGCATCAGGCCACTCATTCACCAACTCCCACTGTGCAGTCATTTGGAGAAACTGCTTTATTCCATGAGGGCAGTGTTGTGAGGGGTTCTTGTGCTCATCAGGAGGAATGTTTTGAGTGAAAGGGGATCAGCTCCTTTTCCTTGAGGACTTCAATCAGAGGAGGGCATCATTATTTCATATCAGCCACAACCTCATGTTCATTGATTTCAGTTACAGTGACGTTTTGTTTGTCACTTTGTATTTTATTCGGCATTTCTAGCAATCCCCGTGAGATTGGCTAGAATCCTATATTGAGCCCATTTTCCTCTCTTGGGCTATTTTTCTTGTATCTTTCAGCTACATTATCATTTATATGTATTCAACAGTTCCATCTCTCATAGAGACTGCGCAGTTATGTTTTCCCACCATTCTGTGTAGCTGCAGCTACTCCGGCATTGTATTGCATATTCATTGGAGGATTGGTTCTAAAGATTGAGGGCCTTATTCCTCATGATATTTCTATATAATAATTCTGATATCATAATATAATTTTTTCTATACTATTTCCCTCTCATGATGTATTCATAATTGCAGAGTCTCATGGTTATGTTCACATATTGTTGTAAGCTCACTCTTGAGCATTGTTTCAGAGACCTAGATTGGGGAAGATCTGAATAACCCATATAGAGTCATTTCTTTAAGCTAATTTTCTGCAGGGGAGTTATATTAGAAGTGTTCTAGGGCATCCCAATGTTAGATAGCCTTATTTATCTAGCAGCTTATTTATACAGCGTCCTCATGGGCAGTTGTAGTAGAAATTCCCGAGGTGGAATATTGCATATCCATAGGCAGAGTCTGTGAAGGGCCAGCTAGCCTCAGGATCTCTCCCTTATTTGAAGGAGACATATCCTGTAAATTCCCCAACAGTCAATCTCTAAAATGGACTTGCAGTGTCTCACTGAAGGAGGAAAAATGGAACATCTAAGATGTTCCCGTTGGAGCAGAAAATCCCTCATTTGGGACATTACACATCATTTCCGAGATATCCCACAATATAGGGATGCCTTACACGTCATCGAGCGATCCTATCAAGAGAATCCCTCCACCCAGGCATCCGGAAATGAACCTCGTACCATCCTGTACCTACAAGAAGACTGAAGGGCACCAAAAAGACCCCTAGTCATACCCCCTCTTGTTATACGCTTCACACTATGCGATGAACGTGGTCACTTCCTCGAAGAATGCGTAGCCCTAGAACTCATCCATATATGGTATCCTATAGAAGGGTTTACTACATTGGATTGAGGGCAACACAATTTACATGTCCTTTGTGCACCGATAATCACCTTTTGGAGAATTTTCACTATATACCCCGATTCTGGCTAGCCCTCGCTAGTTTTCACTCAGCCATAGTCCGTCTCTCCCAAGAAGATAACATGGACACGGAATCCACAGACAGATCCACAACCTAAGAGGATGTGACGAGCAGATCCATCATGTTCTTGTCAGTTGAAAAGCGACCAATCCAGAGACACCCAGTCATCCCAAACCGCTCTCTACAGAGAGGACCAACATGTGCGTTATGCAAAATGCCCAATCATGTGGTCGCAAATTGCCCTGATTTAGTAGCGTTACGATGTTGGTTCCCTGCCAGACCACAAATTGAGCATGACGGGACCCCCATATCTAGGTTTTTTTTCCTAATATGTCAAGGCAATCACTATGAATAGCACTATACCTATATCCCTCGAGTTTTCCCTACCATCGATATGATTCATACCATAGAGAAGACAGAGGATGACCTCTGTGAGTGGTATAAAAGATACACCACCTCTGGGTCAGCAACCCCACACCCACACGAGCATGATGGGAAAGCTAGGACAACACACCAACCAAGCATGACCCAGACCAAGCCTAGGATAACATGTAGACTATGTGAAATGAATGACCACTAAGTCAAACAGTGTAGAGAACTAAAGCCCCTTGCAAACATTTTTTGCATAGTCTCTTGTCTCCCTCAAAAACTTCTTTCTAATCAAGAGAAGATCATGTGTACCTATTTCCAAATTTGTTAACACTTTCACCATATGATTAAATGAGTGCACCTCCCAAAGCTAAGAGTGGCAAGAACAGAATTGAGTCTACACTCCCCCAAAGAGTCAGACACACCTAAGACAACAACATGGAAGTGGAAGTAGAAGACCACCTCTTCTACAACAGATCCTTTCCAAGCATCCACATCTGGGACGTCGAGTAGTGTTGATTCCCATAAAATCTACTTTGTTGGCATAGTGATGCCATGCACTATCTACACTGGCCAAAATCACACACCAGAGGTACGCCCGCTAATGGAAACATTCAGGCACCTCTGCAGTAGGCACAATTTCCACCCACAGGAAATTGACCATCCTAGCAGGGAACCTAACCTTGCGCTCACGCAAAACTCCATAAGAGATATTCTTCCCCCACCGAACGCCGACGACACAATTCACCATATATGATTCGTATCATCGCATACTGGAAATAGGATTGCAGCCGCCCCCTCATCCCAGGATTTCCACCTTATTCCTGTCGCAAAAGATCAAGGTACTTTGCGCTTTTTCATTGATTTCCGCAAGATCCCAAATTTTCACACCGCTATCGAACTCCTTAATGATACCCAACCTCTAGAACAGTGCCTAGTACAACCAGAGCTCGTCGACAAAAGCCGAAGATAGTCACGACAACACAACGAGGCCCACAAGAAACAGGTAAAAGCATCATTCAACCACCACATCAACCCTTTCTCATTCACCTAGGGAGAATTAGTCCTCCATCGCAAAAGAATCCCTAGGGCTAGGAAAGTTTGAAACCTTGTGGAAAGGACCTTACATCATCTAAAATTGCCTTTGACAGGGAGCATACATCTTGACGGAACTGGACGGGACATGCCTTAGCAACCCCGTCAACAGCCTTTATCTCAAGAAATTCTACCCATAAGGGCCAAGTTGGCTCTTCCCTAGAGTGAATGTACAGAAACCCGACCACTGAAAATTTTGACCAAAAGACTTATTAGACACGCTCAAATTGTTTCCATGGATCACCAACCTGAACCTTATTTCGGAATTGCTAATGGAGCATCAAGATGGTCTCAAAGCTTAGCCACAGCTGCCTGGGTCATCTACCACATTGACCGGTCGCCACTCTGCTCAAACAGCGTGTGCATCGGTTCAGCAACAAACAATCAGGCAGAATATGATGCCATCATTGGACTTATGTGCGACGCCCTCCATCAAGGCATATGCCATATGCATGTCTACCTGATTCCCAGTTAGTAGTGTCGCAGTTAAACCAAATATTTGAGACAAGATATAAACATCTATTTAGAAAATATTTGCGTGCAAAAAGATTAAGCAGAAAATTTGACTATATTACATTCACGCATGTACCAAGGAGTCAAAACCAAGCAGTTGATCGCATAGCCAACAATATCCTAAACTGGAATGTATCTCGGATAAACCATCATACATAAAAAACCAAAAAATATAGATATCCATTAGCATAACATCATCCATAAACCAAAACAAGTGACAAAACGTGTAGAGCCGCAAAAATATCTCTCACATATATATATATATATATATCACAATGTATGTGTCTGAGTACAAAAATAGTGTCGTTGACCCATCGTCCAGCCCAAAGATACAAAAAAGTCGTCAAAAATAGGGGAAGCATCCTCATAATGGGTGCTTTCCCCCGTGTACAAGCATACTCTAGGGGGGTGCCCCCTCAGGAGGGGCACCTAGACCCACAACTTCTCCCGGTACCACCATCAGAGCCGCCGTCACAACTGAGACTACCACCCAACGTAAAATAGTCCGATAGTCCCGCTCCCGAGCCATCACCGTCTCTAGCCAGATCTCCTTGAGATCATCCATAAAACCCCCGAGAAGGCATTCCCTAGGTCAAGCGGTCCACTCGACCCCAGGCATCCTCTAGAACTGACACCCGAGCAGTCAGCTTTGCAATACGAGCTTCTGCTGTATCTGCACATGCCGCCTCTGCATCATCACAAGCTCGCTCGATTGCAGCCTTGACAGCATCCAAGATGCTGCCCTGCCCTAAAGGGCCAGCGCCACCACCAGGTCTTCCAGCAACATTTCCTCCCTACCCACCCCTAGGTTTCCGTAGAGGACCATGGCCAACCAATTGAGCCATGGGGTGACCTACCTCGCCAACATCTGCAAAGGGTAACCAAAACTATGTCAATGTCACCATCAAAACACATAAACACATATATACTAAAATAAATGTTGAAAACATAAAAAATGTACCTGTTGGCCCCCAAGCATAACCAGGAGGGAGACCCATATCTAGATCCCCCCAGAAGTCTATCCCCGCATATGGAAATGGAAAGAACATTTGGGGGTTCACCTCGAACCAGACCTCTGTCGTGATGTTCCAGTAACGCCCCACCATGCTCCCACCACCTCGCGGCATCACCGGAGCCCACCTCCTCATACGAGGCTCCCGTGGCCCCCCCAGGAGGCACCGCCACCACTGATCTCAGCAGCGCCACCCTCTCGTACATAATGCTGCACAAAATGTTGGCATACCCAAACAACTTTGATCCACTGTGGACCTTGTTGAGCTGCGTCACCATCTCGTCATAGAAAAAACGGGAAAAATCATACAAGTGCTCGGACCTCAACTAGCGCAAGAATCCAACTTGCATCCTTGATGCCCAATGCGGAGTCGACGACCCTGTGAGTCACACAATCACTGCCAGAGCACATCGCTCTACCAAATCTGTCACTGATGCAATTCTGATGCACCCCTCCGTAAGAGGCGCCCCACCACAATTACGTCTTTGAAACCTCTCCAAATACACCCTCCCGGAAGGGAGTGGATACCTCAGCGCCTCACCATGAAGCAGTAACTCGGTCACAAAATATACATTTGTCTCAGGACGGATGACCAGGTTCGTCCCAGGCAACACAAACATGTTGTGCCTCCTACGCCAATGCTGGATCAAGTAACGAAGCAATTGGTCCTATGACCAAAGAAGCTCGTTCTCCGCAAACTTCAGCAACCTCCATTGCGCTAGCTGACAATGGAACCCAGCATCAGCAACCAATGCAGTTCGGAGCTCGGGCCAATCGCACTCCCTCCATAAAAACCTGTCATCCAAATAGGTACCCATTAGCAACAAAAAAAAAAAAAACCATCAAAAATAGGCAAACTAAAAAAATTTCTTGCCTCGGCCTTTTGCGTGTTTATCCCTCAGACCATTAGGGGAATTTTGAGGTCTAAAATGGGCCTCCTAAGGAAAATGTACAATCAAAATTCACTTTACGAAAACCAATCACATTTTAGAGGATGACATCATCCCTAATGGTGGATAAAAACTCATGGTTAACCATGGTAGTGCTCTAAGTACTTTTAAAATTATAAAGTAAATACTCATAATAAATGTTGTTTCTCACTTTTTGAATAAAATAATATTATTGTCATTTCATATTTCTTGAAAGAAACAATGCATATCCATACACATTTATTATATTATATTGTTTTATATAGTATATTAATTACATGTTATTATACAATTTAAATAATATAAATTTTAATTAATAGCATATAATATAATTAAGAATTTATAAATTTATATTTCTATTTTATTTTAAGTTATTTAAGTACAAAGTACAAATGCATTAGTTTTTCAATGATAATGACTTTTTCTTGAAAATATCATTCTTATTTATAGTCACATCAATACAATTTTTTTATTAATTTTATTTTTGTACAACTTTTGAATTTAATTTAACTATGGTCACATGGATTGTGGTGCAAAAAGTGAATTGAAAATTCATAAATATTATTTTATTGGTTTAGCTATTATTTTATTATTTCCTTAGGAGGCCCATTTTAGACCTCAAAATTCCCCTAATGAGGCGTGCTTAGGGCATGCCTGTATTTTTCACAAGCGCGCCAAAAAAGGGGAACATAGCACTTAGAGCACGCTTATCCCCGGAAAATGCGCACAGAAGGCGCGCTTTTTCCCTAATCACCCGCGCAATCTAGGGCAAAAAACAATTAGAATCTGTACAAACCAAGTTTGTAGTACCCTGGCACTGTCAGACTGAAAAAATGAAAGTGCAAGACGTCATGGAGGTTACCTGGGCATGATATCGCTAATCCCTGGTGCTCAAGCTGACCACAACAGCAAGAACTACTACGTAGAAGCCTCTGACCTCTCAAAAACTCAACAAGTACAAATGAATTGAATTAGGGCCATACTCACCTATATATCACCCTTTTCAAAAAACTTTGGAGGACCATAACGAGAGATCAGAAGGTCCGCTCTCTGAACCGTAAGTTGCACTGTGATAAGCACTCCATAAGGAACAGAGGCGATGCCACAAAATCCCACTCCCGAAAAATTAATTTTTCAGCACCAGCAGGTATGCCCTCTCTCATCTTCTTTTTTAAAGCTCATTACTTTCAATAATATTTGGTAAAGAAGATGCTTTCACTTGAGGTAGTTGTTTTTGCAGGAAAATCTTGCAAACCATTCACAACTCCATCTATTGAAAGTTCCAGAGCAGGTATCATTATACCCCCAACATGATAGAGTCTCAGTAAACTCTGCATATCCTGACATAATTTCTCCATCAGAAATCAACCATAGGTTCCACATATCTGACCGTGTTTATCATCACCCCACCCTACACATAATAAACATCCTCGTTGGTCGATAGAGCCTCCACTCCATGGTGCTCATCACCCAAAGTAGACCATATATCATAGCAAAAGTGATGCCATGGCCATACCACTTTAGTCCGGGAAGCACCTCATGCCCATCCATCCACCATGCACAAAGGTCAATTTTTACCATAGAAACTAAAACCCCCTTCCCAGACTACCATGTTTTATAAGCATATCAAAAGCACAGCACCACGCCTCGCATTTGGCCCACCATACATCCACCATCATAATCCCATATGCAATAATTTTTCATCTGCTTCATCAACCTCACACATGATACCAACCAATGGGGCCCCCACCCTCAGTAAAACACCTTCCTCACAACATCAGTGAGCGAACACTTTCATGTTTTGGGGCACCCGTCTCTGTGTTTTGTACAAACTAAACCCCATTCTTTTATTCTTTTGGTAAGTGTACAAAGACCGCAAATGGTGCACTACGTCCCCCACCCTCTCATACATATTTTCTCCCATGGAAGAAGTCCCTGAACACACTTGTTCGGAGTATCACACCCCCACACATAAGCCACCATGACACTCATAGCCAGTCTTTACCCACCCCGGAAGTCCTACCAACTCCAGGGATTTCCCCATCAGAAATAACTATGACTGCTGCCAAGCTGCTTACTACACTCCTACCTTGGGCCACTGAATCCCCAGCCTCAGTTTTTAGTCACCCCTTGCTAACATGCCTATGTTAAAATCATCACATCTAGGTCCCTAACCCCTCATATCAGCGACCCCCCGTTTATTTGAGGCTTCCTTTTTTTCGACTTCAACACCTATTTTCCAAAAAGGAAGCGGTACCTTAGATTGCCCTGTCCATAAAAGGGGCATCCTCGGGTGGCACTTTGGGAGACATCATTGCCCACAGATGTCATTGATCCTCCTGACATTCGACTACAACAAAAGCTTTCATGTCAAGATGGTATCGTACCTTACAACCATTGCACTTTGATCAAATTTGTCGAAGACTCGTGCCTTCATAAGCATCTCTTTCAGCAATGCTTACACGAGAAGGTCCCAGCCAGTGCCTATGCGTACAATGCGCAACTATATGCCATACCAAGTTTACGCATATGGGTACCACATCCCACCTATTGCCAAAGGAAAAATGCCCCAGAGGGCGTCAGCAGTTGTCTTCAGCAACCACCAGATCACTACCATATCAGTGACATAGACATAACATATATTTGTCAAATAGAATTTTTTAACTAGCCACAACATCATGAGCATGGGACATGACGGCCTCGTAGAAAATTTGTATATATATTGTATTATATTTGCTTACAGGGATCCCATAGGACATGTTCATTCTTTGAACTAGTGCAGGGTGTTTGCAATTCCGAGCTTCACGCAGGTCTCTCTCTCTCTCTCTACGCACGATATACAGAAAAGAAACTATAATTTATTTTGACTATATAGTTCTTCCTAGACCTCAGACATTAGGGGGAAACTGTTAACAATGGAAAGTCATACAAGTAGAAAATGACATTATTTAATGTCAAGTAGAAGGATTTACAGGGCTGGAAGACATTACAAAATCTGGAAAGTATTTAAAAATCTCTAAGGTCTGAGGAAAAATTAAATTTCAGAAATTCATAAATGCTTTTGCGTGCATAATCCTTCGTGAACAGCGCCTTTTGCGAGCCTTTTGACCCGAAAAGAGCACAATCCTGGGAGTGGCGAAAGTCACTTTCCGGGACCACAAAAAAGCACACTCCAGGACAGTGATTCCTCACTTGAAGCCGCCTAAGGACAGCCACCAAAGCCTCCTTAGACATCAAGGGAGAACATAATGGAATATTTGTGGCACACAAAGGAATCATCCCCCTCTCTTGGGTCACCATCCACAATGTACCAAGAGAGGGAAGGAGGATTTGAATTCTCCTATATAAGGCCACCATGAGATGAAGAATTGGAGAAAACATTGTTATGCTGGCCAGAATTGCCCAAGAAATACCAGCAGTGTGTGATCTGGAGTTGAAGATAGAGGGAACTCAATTGTTGGCCATCCAACAAGTTCATTCCACCATAGTAGAGAGAGGGAGACTTTTCACCGAGGCAAGCTTGGAAGTAAAAACATCCTTACATCAGGACTTAGAATCCATGTTCTAGGGGCCCTTTGGCAAGAGGGTTAAAATTTCATCCTCATTTCCTACCAGCACTCAATAATAGGGGCCAAAGAGCCACCATTCAGATTATTGTAGTTGTTTGACTCTATTCAGATCTTTTGTTTATTTTTTTTAGTTTAGTTTAGTTTTATTTTATATATGCCTGTTATTTCTCTATCTAGTATGTTTACGATTCTATCTTGTTCCACTAACTTGCTTGACTCCACTTCTTTTTTCTGCCTGTGACCAATAACTTAAGTGGGTAAACCACACCCCTTAAGTTGGTGTGATTTCATACATACGTGCACCAAACACACTAAAACAATGATAGAGACATCAACATTAATAACGATGTCGTTTGCTGTAGCTTCTAGTCTCCTCACACTGCATCATAGGTCCTTCAAATCTCAGTCTCCTATCTCGCACTAAATTGTCTCCTATCTTGCACTAAATTACAGAGCTTATCCAAAATATTTAGCCTAATCCGAACTATCTTATGTCTCTGTTATGCGCAGTTTAATAGGGTATATATAGTTGTCTCCATCTGTAATAAGCCGCCCTATTTATGAATAGTTGTGACTGATCTTTGAGCCGACTTGTTCATCTACTATGAGGTTGACTTCTTCAAGGAGTATTCCATACTTTGAGTTGTCTTGGAGGAGATTGTTTGACATGGTATTGCAGGCATATAATTACATTAATGAGTGACCTTTAAAAGTGTATAAACACTTCATATACATGACTCTAAATTATACATTTATGACAATATGACAAATCCATACAAGACATCAAGAAGAAATCTTTGACCTATAATAAAAACTCCTTGCTCATGAAACCCATGAGGAGATATTTAAAAAAATACATTTTATTATATTTGTATTCTTCATTACATAAATTCATAATTACATATTCATTATGAAGACCAAACCTAGTTACACTTTCCAACAAATTTTTTTTTATTGCATCGATTGTTTTCGTCTTCTTGATCGTGTTCCATTTGCAAACATAAAAATAAATTGTAATGATTGTGTATCTACATTGGTGAGAATAATGAAAATTGAAATAAAAAATATACATCAATGTAAATTGAATATCAAGGTACCATAGCAAGAATTGATTCATGAACTGTACACATAGTTTAAAAACCAAGTCTCGTTCCTTGTTGCAACAAATCTTTTGTTGGCATAGTTCCATACTTTGTTTTTTGCAATTTTTATACCCCATTATAAATCATAGATTTAATATAAAGGATTTTTTTGTTATATTAATTATAAACTTAGAAAAGCAAAACAACATAGATACTTACAAATTCCACAATTAATTTTTGATATGCCAACATATACTCACAGCCCACATTTAATCTGTTATCACTCTGCCAGATTCCCAAGGCTGAAGAAGGAATCCCAACAAAGGTAACCATGGACCAACATTTTAACTTGGTATCTAGCCCTACCAAGTCAGAGAGGGATCTCTCCACAAAAATCTCAGCTAAGAGGGTTGGATGAAAAGGTTTTAGGCTAGCTAAGAAGTGCATAAGGGCTTGATTTGTTTTGACTGGGTTGGGCTTGTTGGATGAGGATTAGGTCAAGAGGACTAGGCCAGGGAAAATGAGATGGAATTTTAGTCCATTCGATGGGGTAAGGTAGGTAGAAGGCTCAACACTTAAGGTTATTTGGTGAGATTTTTTTAGACTGATGAGGATCTAGGAAGAGCATAGAAGATTTATTCTTCCTAAACTGAAGAAAATGGACAAATTATGATAATTTTCCCAAAACAAAGCATGAAAAACATATATTCTACCTATCAACTTGAAATTTATCATATAGTAGACATGAAATGTTTATGAGCTTACAAAACATTCATACAAATGATCACAAAGAAAAACAATGCCAAATATTCATACCACATGAATCCCAAGGAAATAGTTGCAATTCTTCATTAGTTTCAGGCCAAATTGATTACATTGTCCTTAATCAATACAATAGCATCCAACTAATTCCAACCCTTATTAAGAGTGAATAAAGGGACAAAGTAAACATCAAAACAACATTCACTCATCCTCAGGGGTCGAATCCATGAGGTGAGGAAGAGATCCACAAAATTCTGAACTGAAAGTTGGAGTATAGGGAGCTCTACGTGACTCCTCCCTAAATACATTCAAAATGATTCATTTGACTTAATGAAAACTTTTAATTGATGAATATAACCCTAGGTAACTTATCCATAACATAATTACATTTACCATCCTCAATTACATAGGTGGAAACATCAATTTCTGAGATACAGTCAAAATTACAATGAAATTAAAAAAAAAAAAAACCAGCAAATGGTCAAGTGCGCCCTCCCTGTTCAAGGTTGATTCTGGCTGACTTGTAGGTGTCCATTTCAGGCCCAAAATGTCTTGTTGGAAATATATTCAAGTCTGTTTTCTGAATATGTCTCCAATTTTCAAAATGAAGGTGATTTGATCCCTCAAAACTTCATTCTCCAAATACTGCTCTGTGCACAACGCCTAGGCCAAAATAGGGGCAGAAACATGATTTTTAGCTAGTTTTTTGACCTTTTGACCTGCCAAATCTGCATACCAAAGCTGGAAAAGTGGTTTTCTTAGATGTATTTTTTCAAGAATACACCGAAAAACACAGATTTGCAAAAATAGGTCAAATGGCTTCAAAATTGGTGGAGAGAGTGCTGGTGAGGTGGCTAGGCTTGGACTGAAGCCTCTGCAAGTATATCCAATTTCTTCTTCTCTTCTTGGTGAGTTAGGGCTTCAATATTTGCATTTGCTACCTTGAGTTTTGCCCTTGTATTTCTTTCTCTTTTGACATAGTGTTTGGCCATTCTCCTTTGAATATTGTTGTCCTTTTTAAACTTCTTTAACAACTTCTCCAAGTGGTCATTGATGGCTTGAAGCCAGCCTTCCTTGTCTTCTTTGATCATCTCCAATAATTGATCATCAAGGATGGCTTCATCAATTTTCTCTCTTTGCCTTTGTATTTCAAGCTCCAAGGCTCTTTTTAAGCCTCTAGTTCTAGGCCTGCCTCCTGGTGATTTTTCTTCTTGTTATTCAATCAAACCATGCTTCTCTAGTGTCTCATCAAGTAAATATTTAGCTTTTTATGCCTCCCTTTGAGCTGTGATATACTTAACATCATCATTGAATTGTTTGGTTTTCAACTGCTTATTATCCTGCTCAAGGAAGTTTATGAAAAACTTGGCCCTGTCAAGATTAGACTGGAGCTCTCTAATCTTGGCATCCTTTCCTTTGATGTCTATGTTGATTTTTTCATCATCATCCTCCTCACCTAGGTCAATAAGTTCAAAATCATGCTCAGTCTCATGGAGGTTCTGTTCATTTCTAACCTCTGGCTAAATTTTTGCCTCAATCACCTTTTCTTTGCCTTTGTCCACCTTATTTGTTGACGTAGAAGGCATGGTCCCTTCCACTATGTGTGGAGAAAACACATGCATGTGACCTCTCTGGTAGGTTTTTGGCAATGGCTCAACCTCGACCACATTATCCCTCTTAGGCTCACTGACCTCAATCCTGCTAGGTAATCCAATGTCATGATGCAAAGGAGATGAAGGAGGTGAAATGGGTGAAGGGGACTGATCTGATGATGATGAATGTGCTATGGGTTGAGATGGAGGGATGGAAGTGGATGGCTGAGATTATGAAGGCACATCTTGTGTATGCTATGTAGATGGCTCTCTGAATATATCATTGGCTATGAAGGCACTCCACGGAATGTTTAGTTCATTGAGATGATAGAGGACTATGATTTTGATAAGGGAATGATGGAAAAGACTTCTCATTTTATGTTCATACTCCATTTTCTGGACAATAAATTCCATCTTATCAATGCTTTGGAAAAGGTAGTAGGGTATGTTGAGCATCTTTACCCTAGTGAAATGCATTAAGAGTCGGATGTGATAGGTATAAAGTCTTGAAAATCTACCTTCGCGTCAAAATAATTTCATGATTATCTTCATCATTGGTGCATATATGTCCAAGAGGTAGGAAAAAGGAAAGAACCTCTTTTTCTCATTCTTATATCTTGGTTTCATGAAAGGCTCATAGTAGTGTTCCTTCAATTCACTGTGCTTGAACCATTTTTCCCCAACATTTGGGATCCCAGTGGCAGCTGAAATGATGGCACTTGACACAGTAAAGGTGACACTAGCTAGAGTAACTTGGTTGTCATGGAGGTTGTATATGAAAAGCCTCGTCAACATGGCATGGTGTTGGACCCTATGAATTTTTTCACATAACTCAAAACACCCAACATGTTTGAAATATGTTACTGTCATAGGAGATGCCAAAAGTTCTCTAGTACTTATTGGCTCAAGTCTGAATATTATTCCCCCTTTATGTGGCCTTCTAGGCTCTATTTCTTCTCCCTCACTGTATGGTCTATTCTCTTCTTCTGCCATGATCTTTTAAAGTCAAAACCCTAGGGAAGTGTGATGATGGTGGAAAGTGGTCTTAGGAATGAGGAATGGGAAATGGAAATTGAGGGAGATGATGCTAGGGATTTATGAAATGGGAAAGGGGATAGGGAGTAGTGATATGGTGGAATTTAGGATGGGGAAATTATTTATAGGTTTGGGGTTAGGATCCTAGGTAGTTGTAGCACCTAGGGCTTAGGGTATTGGGAAAATAGGTTAGGAAAAGGGGATTTGTAATACAGGGGTTTAGGAATGGGTATTTTGCAATGTAGGAAGGGTATGAAGGTGTAGGGAGATGAAATTTGGGGAATTAAGAGTGCAACGGGAGATACTAGAGTTTTAAAATGATTTAAACACCAAATTCTAAAACAAATTTCACAACACCCAACAAATTATCTTGATGGAGAGAATAATTGATGGAATTAGCTTTCACTCACTTGTTGGGGGTTGATGAGAATGTTGTTGAGACTTAGGAAGAATTTTTTTTTTGCAATTTGAATGAGTTTCTAGCTTTTCTGGTCAAGTGTGCCCTCGCAGAAGGAAGTGCGCGCCCTCTACTCTGTTTTTTGCAAATTTTCGCCCATAAAATCGAATTTTTTCCCTATTGGAGTGTGCACAATGATGGTAGGAGACAAATGAGTTTTAATTTGATGTCATTAAGGCTTTAACACTTTAATGAAATTGATATTTTGATTAAAACCCACTTTTCTAATGTTTCATTTCACCTTTGAAAACTTTGTTGAATACCTTTTTCACTTTGATTTTCTTCTTTGCAGGTTGATGTGTTGGAGTTTGGCACTCTTTACATTTTGACTTTGTTGATATTTAGTTTCTCATATGAGTTTGATTTGGCAGCTTGGGAGAGTACTTATTACATGTAATGAGCATAAAATTAAAAAAAAAAAAAATTACATCTCTGTTTTGAATAAAATTACACTTTGGTATGAAAATCATACTTTGAAACCATAATTAGAACCTTTATAAATCATATTTACATGTTGAAAAATCTTCTTCAAATGATAAAGAATTATTATTCAATCACTCTCACACTTTTGCTGACCTTATTGATATGAAATGGAGTATTATTGAACCTTGGAAAATGAAACCTGCTAACCTAAATGGACCTTGAATGTCCAGACTCCATGTTGACTTTGACTGAAATAATGACATAGTGAAATGAGCTTTCAAGACTGATTTATGCTCAGCAAGACAAGAATGTGGGCCATCAAATATCAATTTTTGAGGGGGAGTGAGGTTTTATGACTAGGGATACCATCAGTGACTGATTTTTTTGCATGACTTAGTGGAATGATTAAAAAAAAAATTGAGTGGGACCCATAAAATGAATATGAAAAGAGCGATTTTGATCACTAATGGAAGAATGCAAATTCTGACACTAACATAACCCAATGTCAATCAATTCTTCTTATGACTATTTTATGTATGTTAACACCTATTTGAAGACATTCAAGGATCGTTGTTGTAAAACAACTTAAAATATACAAAAATGAAACATTGGGTTGTTATAAGGAAATATTAACAATTAATCACAAACTTTCATATCAACCCTTTTCTTCCTTGTCATCCTATTTTATGTGTTGAATGAGTTCCATTTTGTTTTGTTTTCTGCAACAGAGTACTTGAAAATTAATATCTAATGCTAAATTGATTGTTGATATATATAAATTCAATCATGATTACATACATTTGAAGCACGTTGTTGTTGAGATGGCTCCTCATGTGATGCAATTATTTCCATTTCTTTGACCATCTCCTTGTACACATTTCTGGACATCTCTATAAGCATGTTTCACATATCAACTCGTTGATCCTTTGCGATTTTCATAATCTTCCTGAAAAAAAAGTAATAAACTATTTTTATATTTATATATGAAAACTAAATATAATAAAATTGATATTAATAAATGAATGGTTTGTAGTAATATATACATATAATTCTAGAAAATAATTTTAATTAGGAATATTACATTTTGAATGATTCGTTTTTGTTGTATGTTTTTGTTATAGCAAATGTGACAGGTCTCATTGACCATTGCTCTGGAAACACTTCATGTACTTTACATATAATTTGGTTCTTGGAATCATTGGATTGATTTTTATATTATAAGTGGAAAGTACGTTTATATGCTTGTTCCACTATATCCCTCATAATTTTGTAAAAAATTCCCCTTCTTTCATTAACCTCCAACACCACTTCAAATGAGCTAAGGACCAATGCATCGCCATTTACATGTTCTACACTTTTTATTTTCTTAGAATGACATTGATCTCTTCTTTCATTGTTTCTCCATGTGGAACATTAAACATATATGAATTAATAGATTGTTTGAAACATTTTATCTAATATGCTTAATATATTATTAATGAAAATTCAAAAAAAAAAAAACTCATATTGAATAGTATTTTTTCATTCACCTGATTCATCCTTCTGCAATTTTTCTATCGGGATTGTACACTCTTCTGCACTTGAAATAATCTTATCGACCTTCTTCATTTTGTGGCTCTGCATGACACACACTAACCAATACATATTAGTTAAACTTACATATAGTTCAAACATATTAATTTTCTAAAGAATTTACAAAGAACTTGTCTTTTCTGCTTTTTTGGATGTGCTATTGTTGTGTCAATCAGTATTTGTGTTACTTGAAATTTTATTAGACCCATTTTATCAATATACAGCCTATAACATTTAATACAGAAGCCATTAAATATATTTTATACATAGAAAATAATTTTCAGCCAAAAAGAGTTTCGGTATCCGGTGTGGTTATTTGAATAAACGTCGGGTGCGTTTAATATACTAAATGCATAGGGCGTTTCATTGTTCAACACCGACAACGAAGATTAATTTTTTAAAATAATTTCGAATTATGATGGTGTGATTTATAACGATAAAAGCACTTCCATCACTTAACAGTGTTATTTGGTAAATGTGAGCCAATGTGTTATATTACAATAGGTGCATCAATAAACATAATAGATAGGGCCGACAAGATTCAATGCGATATGTAACGATAGAAGCACTGCCAGCACTAGTGCATTATATTACACATGGCACACGTCGAAACATACGTCGTTTTAAAAAAAAACAGTCAGGGCCGACAAGGTTTGGATCTAATTCAGTAAGTGATCCCCCTAATTTACATGTCAAACACCCTATTGTGGCTCATTTGCAATTTAGTTTTTTATATCTTTAAAAATACAAAAAAAAACATATATATTAGAAAACTAAAATTTTTGTATGTCGAAAAATAATTTTGACTTATATGTTGGTGTATTAACATTATGTGCCGAGATGTGAAGGCGGGTTGAGTCGAGCTTATTTGCAAGCTCAGGAGAGATTAGCACTACAAAATATTGAATAAGCTCAGGAGGGTTACATCATGGAGAACAACAAGTTAGTAATCAAGATCATTCATTCGCTATGAAACTTTGTTCATTATCGAAGAAATCGTATATATTTCCCGAAGGCAGAGAACTCGCATTTCCCTTAAAAACTTAAGAGTTTTGGAAGAAGCGTAAAGGGGGGAAATCGACGGTGAAGATTAAGTCACAGAAATGATAGTGAGTGAATGGACGAACCAGATCACATAAGACAGTTGGTGCATATCGCACATCGGAAATTTTTTTTTTTATTGATAAGTCTTCGCACATCAAGTGATTTAAGTTGTGATGACGCATATTGCACATCGCATGCGATAAGGTTTAGCGATGATCGCAGAATTTGGAACTTAAAAAAGTGCAAAGTGCAGTAAAGTTTCATTTTACCGATTGTGATTTACGATCGGCCCCACCTCCGCTTGCCACATCATCTTTGCCTTTATCACACGTCGCAAGTTTAGGAGCGAAGGCAATAATATATAGGTTGTGAACATTGAAGGCTGAAATGCAATGAAAAGGCAGACGCGATGCATTTTTTAGAGGTGAATAGAATATATTTCAAGTCCAAGTCTTGTGGAGGTTTATGAAGAAAAGCTGAACGCAGGAGCAGAATCGAGTGGAAAAAGACCCAACGCTACGTGTAGAAGTCTTAAAAATGGTTACGCCTTGATAATGGAAAAAGGGATGAACGTGGGCAAAAATACTCGGGTATGTGACCCGACGTAGAGTAAAGGAAAAGAGAATATGGAACGCAGCAAGCACGTGCAGAAGGGGCAGAGTCGGGTGGAGATGCGTTTATGCAAACTGTTAGGACATCATAGCCGAAACGGAAGGAAACACATCAGCAACCAATCCGATCCAGCAAATAGATTGATACTTCTAATTTTATTTTTATTTCTTGTTAAAAGATTGATATTGTAATGAAGTATTTAATTGCAATGCAATAGGTAGTTTACACAGTTTTCGGAAGTTTTGAGTAGTTACGAGAAGTTCCAGCAATTAAAAATTATTTTTGTATGTATTTAAACCAATGAGTAAGAAAGAAGAAGGTTCTGAGCTTTGGACCTCTGGATGACTAAAATTTTGTACTTAATTTTCTAAGAAATTAATGGAAGAAGAGAAAGTTTCTTGCATCTGTTGATGTTGATTTGTCTTTCCAATTTCATTTTATGTTTATTCTTATTTGAATGAAGTGAAGTAAAGTAGTTGCAGGTCTCTTTATTACACCTGTAAGTAAGAGTTAAATAGCCTTAATATGTGCTCCTGCACTCTAAATATTATCTCTACACAAAGTTCTTCTGAAGTTTAAAGTGATAGATTCTATTTTTCAGCATATCGTTTTGAGTTTCCCTTCCAGTTCTTCTTTTCACTCAGATATCAGTATTTAATAGCATTGTGAAGTATTTCATTATATCATATTATTAAGGGTATTAAATAATTAATTTCCAAAGGTATTAAACAAAGACCATCTGACATTATAAGTTTTGTGACATATATTTCTAAAATGTCTTAATCACTGATTCCTTACCACAGCCAAGGGATTGTCTCCTAAGATACAACACACCCTATATATAGTAAGTACACAAACCCATTGAATCTAAAATGCCTAAATGAAAAACCCTAATTATAAAGTGGTAGAAGGATTTGAACCCTAAGATGAAAGTATTGATTTTTTTTGTTTTTTTTGTTTTTTGAATTATAAATATATCTAAATAGGAACAAAGATCGTAAACAATTTTTCTTGTAAAATCAATCGCTGATTTTTTATTATGCAAGGTTTTAATTTTTTTTATTTTTTTTTTGAAAATATCTAACAAAAGTTGTAAAAAAATTAACAGTAAAAATTAATTTTTTGTTATCCAGGATTTTGAGTGAATCACCATACCTTTCAAATTTTGAACTTTTTGTGGTTCTAAAATATTTTTCTGCTCCACAGTGCTCTCGGCATGTCTCTCTTGCAAATGATATCTCTTTTAATTAAACCCTAACAGAAATTGTAAATTTTTTTATTTGTAAAATCAATAATTAAAATTTAAAAATTTACTATGCAGGGTTTTGAGTGAATCGCCATATCTTTCAACTTTTGATCTTCTTATTAGTTATGTTGCTCCAAAGTATTTTGTTGCTGCAGAGTGCTCCCAGTATTTCTCTCTTGCAAATCATTCCATTCAAATTTTGGGAAAAATAATAAATATTGAATAACTTTTTGCTATTTAAAAGACTTTATGAAATTAGATTTTGAAAAATCAATTGCCTCTCATTTTTCAATTTAAAAAATAAAATAAAAATAAATCGCGTTTCTTTTTCACTTAATCCGAACGTCGGTACTTTTGAAAGTAAAGATAACCGATGCGTTTATAATTAAAGCACACTAAAATTTCCGAGGCGCTAAATTTTATAAACATGCTGACATTATATATATATATATTTCAAAATCCCAAAAGAGTGTGGTTAATATTTTAACGCAACTGTGCGGTTTCTTTTTAAATTCATCGTTGTTGTAATTGTTATAAGAGCATTGACATGGTATAATTAATTTTTATTTTCAAAATCCCAGAAACAAGTGTAGACAAGTGTTGTTTTTATGTAAACGCATCAATGTTTTTTTTTACAAGAGCATCGATACGATAGAATATTTTTTATTTTCGAAATGTCGGAAACTGGTGCGGTTATTATTTTAACGCCCCAATGTGGTGATTATTTAAATGCATCAGCGTGATTCGTCATGATAAGAGCACACATGGGGTTCCAAAGCTATCTAAAATTTTATTTTCACATAAAATGACATATTCATCTCAAATTATCCTTTAGGACGCATCCACATGAGTTACAGTAGTTCATAGTATACATTTTCCGCTTAAAGTCGCCTTATTTTTTAAAAATGGTTTGAAAACTATATTAAAATTCAGATTGTGGTTATATGGTTCTCGAAAATAATTTTAGAGATGTACACAAAATTTTATTTTTGATTTTGTTCAAATGCAGGGAGATAATTTCATAATATCAAATGGCCAATTCTTCAAATTCCAGCTTCTTCTGTATTGTTAATCAAAGTCCTTCGTGAAGTTCCCCCTTTCCATCATTATTAAGTTCATATTTTATTTATATTTCGATTATATAATTGATTTGTTTTTTAAATCCATGTCAATTTGAATAAAAATGTATCCAAATTTGCAGGATCCTGATTTAGAATCGAGTTCAGATGCATAAAATATACCTCGATTTAAAAAAGGCCAAAATCTCTTATCAGGAGCAACATATTGCGAGTAGTTGGTGGATGAAAATGGGCAGTCACTTTACCTTGCCAATTGGAGCATGGCATCTTCCAGCCGCAATCTTGGATCAATTATGGTAATAACTATTTGGTATACTATAATTTCAACAAACCAATTGCATTGACATGTTTACTAGTATTATTGATGTACTATTGTAAAATATTTTTTGAAATTATGATTCTAGTGATGATGAGCGACCCACCTACCATCTTCTAGTGCACCCGACTACAATGTCAAATCAAGATAAGGTTTCATTAAGAGAAAGACTAAGAGAGGAATCATACAAATAATGGTTGAATCAACCACCTATTCAATTCCCACTACGTCCAAATTCACCAATTAGGAATGACTACAACAATAGTATTTCTTCATCACAAGTTGGCAATGGAGTCAATCAAATAGAGGTTGGTATGGATGATTACTTATGGGATATGACTGCCATGGAGGCAATGTTGTTAGATGCATTCCAGAATGATGATCTAGGGGATTATGTTCATATCACTTATACCTTATTTGAAACCCAAAAATCTACTTCCACCACCCCTCTCTTTGGACCTGGCAGCAAATCAAAGTCTACTCAGCTAGGGACAATGATGTTGTTGTACAACTTGAAAGAAAATTTTGGCATGTCGAATGCATGTTTCTCGACAATATTGAGGTAATTCACTTGCATGATCAATCAAATCCCTTATATTTTGAGAAATATTGTCACACAATCAACATTAAAAATGGTGGATTTTACGAACGTTAAATATTTAAATTGTACAATTATATTCCCCAATAAATACAAGTTATTCAAAGATAAGGTTCTTCTGAGTGATAATGTCTTATTGGGTAGCTGAGAAGAGGCAAAGAAGATGTTGAAAATGTGGGGTGTTGAGTACATATCATATCATGCATGTTCGAATGATTGTATTCTATATAGAGGAGAATATGCAAAGAGATATGTCTGAAATGTGGGGATGACAGGTACCATAAATAAATAAATAAACAGGTAAATCACATGTTCCTCCTCATAATATATTGAGGCACATGCATATAATCCCAAGGATTCAAAGGCTCTTTCGTTGCAAATAATTAGCTATGTTGCAGGGATAGCATGCCTCACAGAGAAGTGAGTTGAGAGTTATGTGAATCCCAACAGATTCAATATCCATGAATCATATAAAGGATACATGGCCTGAAAAATTCAAGGATAAAGTACGAAGTCTATGACTCAACATAGATATCGATGGCATTAACCCATATTCCCTCTAAAACACCAACTATTATTTTTAGCCTATAGTAAAGATTAACAACAATATCCCCCCATAGTTGTTCGCGAAGAATGAACATCTTATGGTGGCTCTCATAGTCCCTCGTAGAAGATAGTGAAGAACATGGATGTCTACTTACAACCATTTGTAGATGAATTTAAGGAATTATGGGAAGGGATACATGTGTACGATGTATCAAAACCCATTGCAACATAGAGGAGTTTTACGTTGTATGGCATATGTGCTTACACCATACATGATAATATGGGCTTAGGAGTTTGCTCTGGTAAATTAATTTTTTATTGATTTGTTTATAGATGTAACAATATTGCTTCACATATTAATTTAATTTGCTACAATTGTTCTGATCTTCATGGTCGCTAATGTGCCTTGTATAGAATAATTTCGCAGGTCTTGAAACAAAAGGGTATCATGGATGTAAATTTTGTGGACATTCTTTGAAGGTTAGGTGGTTTGACCACCTACGAAAGCTAGTGTATGATTGATCCAGGGTATTCCTCCTAAAAGAACACCCTTACAGAAGAGAAACATCTACTTCCAATGGTAAACTAGAGAGAACCCAAAGACCAGAAATAATGACACCAGCTGAATGGGTTAGAGAATATGAGAGATAGAAGGAGAAGGATTTTACATAAGGGTCTGATTCAAATGGAGAGCCTATGTTCAATGATCCATAATTCTTTGACACCTATGTTGAGAAATTTCCCATTGGGATGAAAAGGAAATATATATTTTATGAGCTCCCATATTGGGATCATCTTAAGATTGCCCACTTATTAGATCCCATGCATATCTTTAAAAATGTTTCATCATCTTTATGGTAGCACATATCATAGAAATAAAATTACACATTGGTTGTTAGGAGAGATCTTATTTCTTCAAAATTAAAAAGAAACATTGGCCAAGACAAGAAACTAGAGGAGAGGTCGGTCCCTCTTGGTATTTCAAAGAAGGTGATATCCCATGTATTTTAAATAAATATGATATTTATTTATCAAAGGAAGTTATAATGAGTGTGAGGGTGCCTTATTTATATGGGTCTTCCCTACATCGTTGCTTCATTGTGGAAGACCGTATGTCAGGGTTAAAATTGCATGACCATTTGTACCTTCTAAGAGTATGTATGTAAAATACATGATCATCGACACCCTGACCATGATCTGATGGGGTAGTACTACCAGAAGCATTATCATCACCATCATCATCATGATCCGACGAGCTACCACTGCGTGAAGTCTCATCTAGCATATTTTTTTCATGCCTTGCATCCCTCCCCACTTCCAGTAGCTAGGTAGCTCCAACGATATGACACATAAGAGTCATCATATCACACATACAATCCCTGAAGATATATAGAATCATAGAATATGCCATGATAGACCATCCTAAATCTGAGACCAGCCCTATGGGCTCGCATTCCCATGCTGCCCCTCTGTATCTAAGAATCATGTGCCTCACCCTCTCGGGCCTCACCCATCTCTGCATTTGATCCCTCTGGTGGGGGAGGAGGCATGTCCCCAACGAATGTGCCGATGTCTACAAATATATAAAACAAAAAAATAATTAGACAATTTCATTAAACAATTTAACAAAACAAGTTAAAGAACATGCTAGAATAAATTTTATTCTAATTAATTAAGACAATAAAATGAAACTAGATTAAATTAAATAAAACACTAATATTACCTCTATCATCTAAAGGATCATACGATGTGAAGAGGATGTTGGGACATTGTCTCCAATCCATCCTCGCATATGGACACAGCACCAAGATAAATGTGTGGTCATCCTCACTGGTCATTAATGCCAGTGCCCGGACGGAAATCTTGGGTGAATACTTCGGTAGGACCCTCTTGGGCATCATCTGGCCCCACATGCACATCTACACCTTAGTCATTGGCCTGGGAGGGAGACAACAAAATGTAGGAATCGTCTCTATAAACCTCTCAAAATCAAACAAAAAAGCTCTAAATTGAAAAGGAAGTTCATCTTCCCATGTATCATCGCACAACATCTATCTAAATCCCTACAAAAATGTCTCAAACAAATGGCATACCATCTGATATAATGTGGCACATGCATCAAAGAATCAACATAATATAAAAGAGGTCAACTAATGTGCTTCCCATCACTAGTATGGTGTGCAATGACAGTCACTAATAATGAGAGGCACTTAACATCCTGTGCAACAAAAAAAGCTATCTGTAGTTGTCCACCACGCACTTGAAATCTGTTGGATGAAGTACATGATGCCCAACATATCTCTAAGAGTAGACAAGTTGAATCTCTGTTGCAACCTCATGGGGGACAACAGGTAACTCAGGAAAATCCTCCCCTCTCCTGGATAGGCCAGTGATAAAATATATGTCCTCCTTAGAGGACTTATACCACATCTCAAGACCGACACGGAAAGACTACTCCTGGACACTCCATTGGCGGATCGGTTGTACAAACAAGCCAAAGTGCACCTTCAAGGATGTAGCCTCCTCATAGTACTTAATGAGGCCTACATTCCTTATTAGCGCTCGGGCCGCTATGCTAATAGGGTGAGGGTATAAATCCGCTATGCTAATAGTGATGCACTGCCTTTGGTTCACATACACATATTTTCAATGACGTCTGTCTATACAACCTTATGCATCAGTGCATACGTATAACCTTTTCACATGAGCACAAAATGTTCAGGTTATCGAACGCACAGAGCCATATTTTTTTAATATTATATGAGCAGTGTGTTTGGTAAATATGAACACACTGGGCGTAACTTAAAAATGTACGCACTAACGTACAATTTATAGTTTTTCCTGGTGTGTTTTGATTTACGAAATGCCCTGCAAAAACCGCAGTGCGTTAGGTTTAAGCATAAAACTGCAATGCACCCTATAAATTTATAGGGTGCACTGCTATCGGTGAAAGCTCAACCTGAAAAACACACCACGCGGGAAAATAAAAATAAAAACAATCGATTTTTTACTTGTTTTACAATTTTGATCTGCTAAAAATTTAAATTAAATAGAAACATAGGCATTACCTGGACATTAAGTCGTCAGGAAGGCATTGTTGACATGTAATTGAGAGAAACAAATTTCACCACCATTTGAGAAAATTGGAAAGCCATGCACTGAGCACGGTATGGACGATGGCGAGCAAGAGAAGCTTCGAAGTCAGGGCACATGCATGAGGCAAGAGTAGCACCGATGCTTCAAATCTCTACAACATTGTAGATGGTAAAAATGAAATTTATAGCCGGTAGTTTTTTTTATTTAAACTTGTTTCGGTGTGTTATTATAACCACACTGATGTGTACTATCTCCAAGCACACTGTTAAAAAACCTATAGTTGTGCTCTTGTTACAACGCACTGGGGCATTTGAATACATGAACTGCACCGGTGCTTCATGGGAATATAACACCACATTTAAAATATATATAAACCTGCCTAGTGGTACTCTTTCTAAGACGCAGCAGGGTGTTTTAATACTTGAACAACATGGGTGCTTCGTCGGAAGATAGCGCCACATTTTTTAAAAAACTAAAAATCCTATAGAAGTGCTCTTGTTAAGACACTCTAGGATGTTTTAATACATGAATTAAATTGGTTCTTTGTGGGAATATAGCACCACGTTTTTCTTAAATTAAGAACCCCCTAACGATGTTATTTCTAAGAAGGACCACGATGTTTTAATACATGAACAACGTCGGTGCATCATTGGAATATAGCACCACATTTTTTTTTAAATTAAAAATCCTATAGTGTGTTGGGTGTGTGTTATATTCTTTCCACAACTAGCTCCATGTGGACCCAAGGATGGGGGGAAGATCCACATATGGTGAACGAACCTTCCCATGGTTATGTGCATCGGTTTTGCACATGGTTTTGGGCATGATGGTTTTCTTCCCATTTTATTTTGTAGATCCACTAAAGGGAACTATGTTTATGTTCTAACCCAGGGCTATGGATTGGGGTTTATTGTAACGTTGAAAGGAATATAATGAAAAATCAATCTAGTAGTCCTGGTTTTGGGATCTAGGGGAAAATATCTGTGTATATTTGTTTTATGTTCTTGCCATTATTATTTTTTTTGTTTTTAAGAATTATTTTGTAGTTAGTTTTTTTATAGGGTTAAAACCTACTTTTGGTATCAAAGTAGTTTTGGCTTCAAGGGAATGCCTTTGTTGCTAAGGGGCTTTTCTCGGGCCTTTGGTAGACCCTGTTACAGTGGGAGATCTGTGAGATCGATTCTTGTGGTGAAATAATATGGCAAACAGTGGAAAGATATAGATCGATAAATTCAATGGAAAAAGTTTTGAGTTGTGGAAGCTCAAGATGGGGTATCTGTTGGTGGATGAAGATCAATAGATTGCAGTAGATCCAGGTACTAAACCAACAACAATGTCACTAGAAGATTGGGCGAAATTGGATCAGAAGGAAAAGAGCACAATATGGTTGTGTATCTCAGATTCAGTACTGTTAAATGTATCAAGGGAAGCTACGACAAAGGATTTATGGGACAACTTAGGGAGTTTGTACCAATCTAAGTCTTTGGTGAACAAAGTGATCCTACGGAAAAAGTTGTATAACCTGAGGATGAAGGATGGAGACTCAGTGACAGAGCATCTCAACATTGCTAATATTATGGTAATCCAGTCGTTATCTGTTGATATAAAAATTTCAGATGAAGATAAGTGCATCAATTTGTTTTTTTATTTACCAGATACATGGGATCATCTAGTATTGGAGCATTCTGAAGCTGTTGGAACAGGTTTCAGAGCCATCAGGGCACTCTATCAGAGGTTTTATCAGCGGAATTGCTTGTGGAGCCACCAGGGCCTTGTGAATGATCAGTTGTATTGGGCTATGTTCATCTGTTTGAGGTGAATGAATAGTCAATTTTTACTGTTTCCAGCATTCTGATTTTGATTATGCAGCTATTTCAGCCTTTTGAGGCTTTCTTCATGCTGTAAAACTAATTTTTAGCATTAATAGAGAAGGGAAAAGCCCATTTTGGGGGCTTTTGGACCCAGCAGATGTAGCCCAAGAGAGGGGTGAACTGCTTTATCAGATACTTGTTATTATGCTGTGAATTCTTGCTGCTTATTTCCAGAATTTAATACCTTAAATAGTAAATTGAAATAAGTCCTCTTAACACAAAAAGGATTATACAGTTATCAAAACATATTTGTTCTATTCCAAACCACATTTTTTCCATTGCAGAACACCTTAACATGCTTGTACACTCATAATATTGGTTAATGAATACTTTGCAATCAAAAAACAAATACTTTCATTGCCAGATCGTTTCAGTGTTTACTTCATATTTCTTTAGGCAGAGCCAATAAGAGGGCCAGAAGCTTCTGGTTTCATCCTTTCTTTGAAAGGTGAAATAACCAGTAAAATCCCCTACTATATATCTATGTATAAGAAATATTTTGTTCACACATTTTAGATCAGATTGGTATCAAAGTTGTTTGCACATTTAGAATTATTGGAAATGGATACCTTGTACCCTTATTTCAAGTACAATCCATTTTCAGATCAGAGATGGTATCAGAGCTTGGGTTGAGCATTTGTTATTGTGCAAAAGGTGTTAAAACAGTGTAAGAGATTTACTGTTTTATTGGTTGCAAAATGGTTTCATGTATGAGTTTTCTTGAGTTGGAAGGATAGTTGTCGTTAGCTAAGTCTTGGAAAGGATTGAAGACTATTTTCCTTACCCAATTTACCTCAAGATTATCTTTGGAAAACAAACTCCAATAGTTTGTGTTTTATGGCTACTTGAATGAGAAGGGGTCTTTACTGACATTTGGTTAAAAGATTGTCATTTGTTTGAAAGTTTTGAGGAATTTTCTTTGGAAGTTCCTTTTGGTTGTTTTGAACATTTACATAATGTCAACTTCTTCTACAAGTGAAGTTTCCTCCTTCACGATATTCTTCAATGATGACATGAAGAATGAGTTCTTTAAGGTGAAGGACATGGTGCAGATTCTCATTGAGGATCAAAGAGAAAGCGTTAAGCTTCATGCACAATTGTTGGCTATGAAGGATGAGAAGGAAGAAATTCTCCAAAGGTTGCATGACATGGAGAAACAACTCCTTCAAGCTCAAGAATCTCTGTCCAAGAAAATTCTTGAGGAAGAGGTTAATCGTTCCAACTTGTCTTCAATTTCCTCCATTGAAAATTGTGTTGGTTCTTTTGAAAAACATACAAGAGGCATCGGGTCCAAACTAATGTTTAGGATGGGATATCAAGAAGGCAAAGGTTTGGGAAAGCATACACAAGGCATGGTTGAACCTATTTCAGTTGTGGAGTGACCCAAGAATGTTGGTCTTGGATATGTGCAGTTTTATGGCAAAGAATTCAAATCCTTGAATGCATGTAATGCAAATTTAAGAGAACCTTTGTTCCAAGTTATCAAATGCATTTAAGTCAAAAAAAATTTAAGGATGATTGCCATTTTTTTAAGCCATCATTGCAGCAAGTAGAGGGTAAACATGTCGCTTATGGCGAGCCTTCTATTTCAAACAGTTTTCAAGACAAGAACATTGATGAAAGTCTGAAAAGGAAAGTTGTCTCCTCTACTAGTTCATCGTCTTTCGAAGACAAAAAGGATGGACATTACATGCAGAAAAAGAGGTATAATCATTCACATGATAAATTTTATTATGTTTCAGCAAAGAATGATAATTTTTCTTATTCAAATGAAAATAATTTTTGTTGCACATTTTGTGGTGGATTTAACCATGTTGCTTCAAGTTGCTGGTTGAAAAAGAAAGCACACAGGAAGCAGAAGAGGCAAGGTGAATGTTATTTCAATTCTTCTTGGAAGTTTGATCAGTGTAGAAAAAGTTTGTTTTCTGCAAATTGTAGTTGTTGTTCTGCAAATTTTAAGAATTTGCATCATGACTTAGTCAGTTTTAGCAATGGTCGATCAGTTAATTCCAGAGATAATTTATCATTTTCTGAAAAGATCCATTGGATGAAATCGAGTAGATTTCAGTTATTCAAGGGTGGAAGAGTGGAGAATCAGTCTCCACATCATCATTTTCACTAATCAGAGAGCTTTTGTGGGTCCAAAAGCTTCCCATTTAGGAGGTGTGATCAGGTGATCAAGTCCTTAATGGAAAAAATGCTCAAAAAATTAGTTGCTCATAATTGGTCCAAACTAGAACGACAGGAAAGAGCTCAAAAAAACAATCATGTATCCGCAAACGGCATTGAAAACCGACGCTGTATGAGAAAGTTATTCAGCTTTGAAGTTTTCCAATTTCAGTAAAAAAATGGCCAGTTTGACTTTATAAAAGTTTTTATTTAAAAAAAATATTCCACAGAATATTCCATGGAATATTCCATAGAATATTTTGCAAAATATTCTAGTGGATACCAATCATAGGGCACCACGTGGCCAGCCCAGAGGTTGCCACATGGCCCCAATGGAATATTCCACAGAATATTCTACGGAATATTCTAGTGGCTGCCAATCATAGGGCGCCACGTGGCCAGCCCAGAGGTCGCCACGTGGCCCCAAGGTCGAAAAAATGGTGTTAAAAAATTATGTGTCATGGACAGGAATCGACCCAAGGTCGAGCCTAGGGCAACCGGGCGGCCCAACCACATGGGCTTCCAGAAGTTCTTAACATACATAGTCGCCCACTTTTATTTAAAGTTTCTTTCAGATTTGGGCGAGGCCGAAAGGGGGCCAGCCCCCTCATCATAGAACCCAGGCCCGGGAACCAAAGGCTTATTCATTGGCATGCATAACATTGGGTCTTGGTCACGTTAAATGGCGGAGGGTGCGGAGTTCAACAATGCACCGTTATATCATATGTTTTAACATTAATACATGCTGCATTAAACTCTATGTTTATAACAACTCCTCCGACAGGCGCAGTCATATGACCCGTGACCCTATTCTTTAGCCCCAGAGGTTGGCGGAGTGCCAAAAATTTAGCGCCGACCCCAATTTTGTCGGGCCTAACTGCAGTTCTCCACATTTGGTGGAGCTTTCCTAGCCCTAACTGGGCAAAGTCAGTTTCAGTCATAACTTTGGCTAGGAGAGTCCAATTGGAACGATTTTTTTTTTGTTTTGGGGATATTAGAACATTATGAAGCTGTTGGAATAGGTTTTAGAGCCATAAAGGCACTCTATCGGAGGTTTTATCAGCGGAATTTCTTGTGGAGCCACTTGCGCCTTGTGAATGATCAGCTGTATTGGGCTATGTTCATCTGTTTGAGGTAAATGAATAGTCAATTTTTACTATTTCCAGCACTCTAATTTTGATTACGCAGCTATTTCAGCATTTTGAGGCTTTATTCATGGTGTAAAACTAATTTTGAGCATTAATAGAGAAGGGAAAATCCCATTTTGGGGGCTTTTGGACCCAGCAGATGTAGCCCAAGAGAGGGGTGAATTGCTTTATCAGATGCTTGTTATTATGATGTGAATTCTTGCTTCTTATTTCTAGATTTTAATACCTTAAACAGTAAATTTAAATAAGTCCTCTTAACACAAAAAGACTTATACAGTTATCAAAACATATTTGTTCCATTCCAAACCACATTTGTTCCATTGCAGAACACCTTAACATGCTTGTACACTCATAATATTGGTTAATGAATACTTTGCAATCAAAAAACAAATACTTGCATTACCAGATCATTTCAGTGTTTACTTCATATTTCTTTAGGCAGAGCCAGTAAGAGGGCCATAAGCTTCTGGTTTCATCCTTTCTTTGAAAGGTGAAATAACCAGTAAAAGCCCCTATTGTCTATCTCTGTATAAGAAATATTTTGTTCACACATTTCATATCGTATTGGTATTAGAGTTGTTTGCACATTTAGAATTATTGGAAATGGATACCTTGCACCCTTATTTCAAGTACAATCCATTTTCAGATCAGGAAGCTACGCCAAAGGATTTATGGGACAACTTAGGGAGTTTGTACCAATGTAAGTCTCTGGTGAACAAAGTGATACTACGGAAAAATTTGTATAACCTGAGAATGAAGGATGGAGACTCAGTGACAGAGCATCTCAACATTGCTAATATTGTGGTAATCCAGTCGTTATCTATTGATATAAAAATTTCATATGAAGATAAGTGCATCAATTTGTTTTGTTCTTTACCATATACATGGGATATAAAAACAACTACCTTGATGTTTGATGAAATAGTCTCATCCTTGTTATCGAAGGAGATGAGACGAAAAAATATGGAGAGCTAGAATGGAGATGCCTATAGCTGCAGGAGCCTTTTCCTCTAACCCAAACCACATACTCTAACTCAGTCTTACATCCAAATGCATTACATATCATCAATCATAACCTGACTATGACTTCTATTTAGACTCCTTATATATATTTGCCTTTTACAATACCATGGTCCCAAACCATGGGCAAAGTCCAACGTTCACAAAAAGTCCCATTCTGTTACATAATTAAGGGGTTTTGACCCACCCTAAAGCCCCTAAGACCAAAAATATACTTTTTGTTGTGGTCTCCTCGCCTCGATCTGCGGTGTCTTTACCTCATGGGGGATCTCATTTCCAACAGGCCCCCAACACAAAATTGTGACTCATCCTGAGACACAACAATGGTGTTCCATAGATATTTGATTTGATGACGCTCAAGGCATCCTTCAATGGAGGATATGTATCAACGCACTACTTTGCAAAATCTCAAACCTCTCCGAGTAGTGGTTTTGTGATGGAATTGGTTGCCTTATGTTCTAATCCCCTTTCAGTTATGTGCAACTCTTTAAGATTCTTTTCCATAGATTTGGAAAGGTGACTGGCATTAGCTTCCCATGGATTCATCCTGGAAATGACTAGATTCTCTTTCTGGCATAGCTCCTCAATCTATTCTCATAAGAAGTGACCCTCTTGGAGATGGGTAATCCTCTGAATTGGCACCAAGGTCCTTGTAGTGACCTTGCTTTTATCTTTTTTCTCCTGTTTCTCGCGCACCTCGGTCTCAATCTTTTGTACTTGCGGGTCCTCCTACAGCGAGGACTAGTCATCTAGATCATTTTCAAATATGATTGCACACTCCTATATGAAAGACTCGATATGTGATGTGGCATCCTTTAGCTCCATTGTGAATTGCTCGTGGACTTTTGGCGAAGCAGCAAGCTATAATTGCATCTGTAGCTCGACAATTTTCATTTCCATCTCGGTCTATACTTCATCTACTTTGGCATTGGAATCTTTGATAGCGGTGGCCAACTTGGCCACTTTCTCCTCAGGCACAGCTGCAACCTAAATTTCAAGCTTTGGTAGCTTGTTGCATGCCTTAGAAATAGCTTCTTCCAACTTCTATCTTTGTGTTGCCTCAACCTCACGCTCTTGGGTAGCAACTTGTTTCTCCACAGCCATGCTCTATCACTCTTGATGTACATCATAAATAACCAGAATGGTGCGTTGTTCTTCCTCATGAATTTTCCCACAAGGATGTGCGCAGCAAAGCACACAGTTCTGTCAGAAATGGAGTTAATGAGATAACCCCTGGTCCCCTTGGTTAGATCATACTCCTTCTTCACCTTATTTGCTAACTGCTTGTCTTGGCTTTTACCCACAAAAGCCCCCGCAGGGTCCAATCCTTGATAGGGAAGGGTCGTAATCATCCTGATCAACATCTTTGTAATGGGGATATTCTTCCCCAACCATAAACAACTGTTGTGCACCAAGGCCAGTAGCTAGTAATGGAACTTCGCCCGAAGTGTGGTACATACAACATGTTGAGTATTTCTTCCTGTTTGATACCCTTTACCCATTTCATCGGCTCTAATCACGTGATTCTACCTGGAAATGACTGTTGATGAGATACTGACTAGGTTCAAACTACGGTACTTTCTTATGTCATTGAAATCCCAGTCCTACATTCTCAACTGGGGTACCTTAGCTAGTAAATCATTTTCAAATACCACTTCATCTGGAATCAGCAGAGTGAACACCTTGTACTTCACTGTACTGGTGTCCTTCACTAGTTTCTTAGCCTCCGGCTTCCATGGCAGAATGTAAGGAGGAAACCTGGAGACAGGTTCAACCTCCTCAACTTCAAATTCCTCTAGTGCTTCTTCTTCCTCCTCATCCTCATCTAATTCAACTTCCATGACTATTTCCTTTCACCGTTCCTAGGTTGTCCTAGATTTATGTTCCTTTGAGGGTTTATTTCAGGGCAAGGACCACACTACTGGGTTCTTAGGCTTCACGGACGGAGCCGCGCCTATGCACTGTTGTCTCGGTGACCTTGGCCCGCCAAATTCACTGGTGGTGTAGCTGTCATGATGTATCCTAAGCCTCGCTAAAGAAATTCTCACTCGATCTCTTTGAAAGTCTTCTCGGACATGTAGCATCTTGCTCGACTCTCTCGTAGACATCAATTCTCTCTTAGCACGCAAAGTGCTCGAATTAGAGGTGAGATATTTGATTTATAGAAAATTTCAGATTTGAACCTCATCACTGCCCTTAGAAGCTCCTCATAAGGGCCGATTTGGAGGTGGATTTGGCCAGATATGCCCATTAATTACATTTTTCCCGATCCTTCTAATAGCCAGGTCATTCTCCAATCAATTTTTACTTCTCCAACGGTCATATTTTGGACAAAATCCCCGAGACTCACCTCTTCGGTGCAGTCATACCTCCCTAGGCACAGTAACCTCCAACTGCACTCGCAATCCATCTTTCACGCAGTACTCTAACTGTGCTAGCTCCATCCTTCACCATATTATGTCTGCATCAGAGCATCTTGGCATTCAAAAATATCGTCCTCCAACATAAGCTTGTTAGCAAGGTTTGTCCGATCTGTCTAAACCAACGTCCTTAGCTCCATGGTAATGCGAAGTACTCCTGCTTTCCTTTCTTGAAGCACCTCATTAATGCCTTATGAACCCATCTTAAATGGAAGCCATCTATCAGCTCATCCCAATCCACGGTTCCATGGCGCAACTATGTTTCAAGATACCATTGCTGAGGTTTTTCTCCCCAAGTTGCAGTCCACTGAGCTAACTGCTTGTGCGGATCCTTCTGGCATCATACTTAACTACAACTCTTGTGTCAACCTGACTAAATCTTAACCTTATCAATTTGCATAATTTCGGCTAACCCCCTAGGCTTTCTCTGTGCGCACCCCACCATCAGGTTGGAGTGGACCTTAATGCGAAGTCTACAACCGTGTACCTTTTTTCCTCTAGCACTTTCCGCTCAAAATCCTCCAACGTGTTTTTCTGACTTGACACAATGAAAAGATTTTGTAACCCTGTTACATCCTTTGTGGTGACTTCATGCAATATATTTTTCCAGTGCTCCAACTCTTCATTGGAATCAGACACACACAAACTATCACGCTCCGAACATATTCTTCCATCTGCAGTGGGATTAATCCAGTCTTCGTCCTGCACAGTAAGCTGATATCAATCGCAGCATCATCGTACCCATATTGGATAGGTTTTTCATAGCACACACCTTCAGAGGGATCTAGTGGCACAATAATTCGGGTTCCATCGTTTTCAAATACCATTTTCCTATTTTTCGGGTTTATTATAGCATCCATGTCATAACCCCAGTCAAACCCTAATAGCGTGGGGTACAGATTATTATTATCAATGATCTCAATGACCTCGAATTCAACCAATACACTTGCACCATCAATATCTACGCTGACTCCCTGCAACTGCCCCATAGGGATGATCTTCTTTTGATTTTCCATCCTTAGTTGAATAGGCGACCATTGCAACTTCGGCTTTCCCATTCGCTCCCATGTCTATTTTGGCATAACATTAGCATCCAATTCTTGATCCAAAATTACTTGATCCATATCATAGTCTCTGATCTACACAATTAATGGCATCTCTCGACCAGTTCTCTTCTTATACTTGTACACTTTTTTTACTACCCATTGTTCCATCCACAACTCTTTTTTACTAGTGCAGTTATCAAGCAGCTCCTGCAATCCTTCTACAGCCCTATGGTCCCTTAATAGCTTCATGCACATATGTAATAAGTATGCTAGGTGTTGGGTCAATTTACTGGGTAAACTAACACAAGTATTTAATTATCAATCCGGGTTTGTAAACATGGAAGCATGTCCAAAGTATATGGATTTCAGATGTAGTCAATTTTAGAAGCCAAAATGTAGAAACTAAAATAAATTCATATTACAAATATATTCTAGATTCTAATATTTATGGTGCATATTACAAATATAAAATCTAACTAAGTAATTTCTGATTCAATGTGTAATAAGTGAGGGAAGAGGCTCCTAACTTAGGAGATCCTGATTGTCCTTCCCCACAGTACTACCTTCATGAAGAGAAACCAAATAATTGATTGATAATAGTTTATGATGTATAAAACGTAGGAGAAAAGGATCCTAACTTAGGAGGTCCAGGTTGTCCTTTACAATTCTATTCCATCATCGTTACCATTGCATTTAAAGCTAGAAATTCAGAAAATAACTTAAGCAAAGAAAAGAAGATGAATTTTAATTTTTGTTCTTGATCAGATAGAATGAGAAATTAAATTAAATTCTTGTTTTCCCCTTCATATGAAGATTAAAACCCAACTTTTAAAAAAATACTATTAAAACCCAATTTTTAAAAAAATATCTAAAAATTGAAAAACATAATTTATTTACCTGAATATTCATAATAAGGTCAAAATAAGGCATATGTGGATGATATAAGGTGGAAAATGATGGAAATTAGGTGGATTTTTAATAAGAAAATTCGACCAAAATTGAGGACCAACATCTCCCCCTTGCTGATCTTCAAGCATGTCCTCATGCTTGCTTTCTCCTCTTTGATCTTCTGAGTGATGATGTGCCCACTATCCCTTATCCTGCAGTCCCTTGTTGTGCAGCCTAAAGAATACAATCAATTCCCTCATACCTTCCTTCCTTGTAGAAGGTGGTCTTTACCTTCTGTCTCTCATATTTGTATTGCCACGTTTTCTTCTCTTTGATCCATCTATAAGCTTGTTTGGAGATGAGAGTGTTCTTTGTTTCAAGCTTACCAAGATTTTTGGTCAATTTTTCATTTTATTTTATTAGATTTTTATTTTTTTTCTTTGTACATTTTTTTTTTCTTCAAGTGATTTTCCAAAATCTTGTTGACCTCCAACTCCGTTGTCAACTCTTCTATCTTCTTGAGGTGTTATTCTTGATGCAGCTCTCTTTCCTCTGCTACAGCTCTCTACAGTCTCCTTATAAAATGAATGTGATAAAGTGGCTCCTACCCATGCATGCTCAAAGTAAGAATCTTTCTCTAAAGGATTTTCTTGGGCATCTCTCTCCATTCTTTGTAATATCTCATTAATTTGTTTTGATGTTGTTAGAGGTTCAACAATTTCTACCTCTGGGTATTTTTCTTTTTCACTTGGCACTTCATGTATTTTCTTCCTAGGCTTCATAGGAACAGATAGGAAGGATCTTTCTTTCTAATCATGACATTATCTTGCTTCTTCTTGGATCTAGTCCTAGGATACATTGGAGAATTCATAATTCTCCTAGTTACATGCATTTGCTCAAAAGTTTCCTCTGTAGTTTGCCCCTCAAGATGATATTGAACCAAAAATTCTCTCCAAATCAATCTCTTGCTTCTTACCTGATGTTCTACAAGTATTTTAATGATCCCTTGATGATATGTGTGTACTTCTTTTGCTTTACTTTTATTTTTAACACCCTCTATCATTTTGATCAAGCTCCTTGAGAAGAAATAGGGTAGATTAATCTTGGATTCTCCTTTTCGAAGTAGCCTAATGTGGTAAAGATAGACTACACTAAACTGATTTTCACATGTAAAATATCTTTGGATGATCAATACTAGTTCAGACCATGGTTCACTTAACCAGTCCCTTGGGATTCCTTTTGCTCTGTCAAAAGATCCTTTTCTCTATTTTTTTAAGAAGAATGTCCAAACGTTCTCTTTGAAATGTAAACCTTTGTGGTATTTTTCTCCTGCTAAGGGAAGATATAGAGCTTGGGAAAGAAATTCGTGGTATAGTGGTATTGAGAGGTCACCCACTATTGTTTGTCCCTGTTCATAATGATTTATGAATTCTTGTGTAATATTGTCATTATGCCCATTAAATTTATGAAGGAACCCTATCAATCTTGCTTGATACAATTTATCTATGGTTTCTTACCCCCAGTTCTCTATCTTGAATTCCTTTGGCTCAATTTTGGTTTCCATGTGATTTGTATACCAATTAATATACCCTTGGACAGTTAACATCCTCATCATAAACAAAAATACATGTATATATATATATGTGTGTGTGTGTGTGTCTTTTTATTCATGCAATTTTCATTCATGGATAATCATCATGGAAAATAGGCTTACCTGGTCTTTGAATCTCTTTGAAAAAAATGAAATTATTCCCTTGCTTGAGTCTTCTTCAATCTCCTCTGTTCTGTTGCAAAAAGGAGTCCACTGCTCTTCAAAACTGATAAAAAAAATTCTCACTATGTAAAAGACCATAAAAACACCTTAACCATGTTTTAATGCTCCATAAACTCATGCTTCAATCTCTGTTTTTCCAAAAAAATTCACGAAAATCCCTTCTTTGTTTTAAAAATGCTCCCTGTGTTTGTATGAAAATATTATTGTGTATATGAAAAAATCTCACTGTGTATATGAAAAATAGGACTCAGTGTTTTTCATATGTAACAATTTCACAACTATGCATGAAGGAATTCGTGATTCGAGCTCAAATACCTGATTTGGAAGCAAAATTGTAGATGTCTCTGAGTTAATAACCCATGTTCCTATGTTTAAACAATGTCATTTTAATTATAACTCCTCTTCAACATCTCTGAGGATTCATTCATTACATAGGTGGCAAGGTTTTCAAATTCATAACTGAAGTTTAAATCCTCATAAAATGACACATCTCAACCAACATCTCGAGCTTAACTACCCTTGAAATCTGTTCAAATGATGATAGAAATATGGGAGTGACTCTTACCTCTTTTCTTTGCGAAATTTATGGAGTTTGTTGGGAAGCACGGTCAACTTGGCACAGAGGAGATCTCGACCTTTAATCTCCTCGTTAAAACCGATGTATTCCTTCCTTATTTCTCCACAGACTTCTTAGTCTTCTCACCTATTTCTTATGAAACTCCTTCTCTGCTCACGGCTTCTCTGATTTACACATATCTTCATTTTTTTCATTTTTCTTGCTTGTTTCCTCCTTCCACGAAGGTGTTGTATGAGTGTACAACGTTACTCTCACCTTCTGAGCTTAATTCTAGATGTGATGGTAGAATATTGTCTTACACAAAGCTTGGTTTGCGCTATAATGGTGAATATTGTCTTAGTGTGTTTGTTTGAATGTGTTTTGACCGTTTTACCACTCCCAACTCATACTCTAACTTGCGTACTCATGGTTGCCTATGTGTCACAATTTTGAATACATTCTTCTGCTTCATGTACATTCTTCCTTCCACGGTTTATATGTCTATCTTTTCGCTGTAATTTTTCATTAACCACATTCTGTTATGTTCATCCTTCGTTTATGGCTTCATTCATTTCTTTGCATGCCCACTTTTGTTTGTATTTGCAATGATACATATGTCTTTTCATTCATTTCCACATGTTTACATATTATATATTGCATTTCATATATTTTTCCTTTCGAATCTTATGTTGCATTTCATACATTTTTCTTTTTCATTTTATATGTTCATCATTAATTTGTTTTTGAAATGACCATATGATAGGTCATTTTAAAATCAAATTTTTTTCTTATAATGACAGTAACTCTTTGTGGTTTTGTAGGCAAGCAAAAATTCCTTATGGGCAAAAATTTTGAGCCTCAATGTTTGATCAAAAAATGCTTATGTTTATGTTGGAGCGTAATGTAGGGGTATATGGGATTAATGTAGGAAATTTATATGGGGTTAATGTATGACTATGATGAAATTTTTAATGTAGAATGTAGGGTAGGGTAATGGATATAATAGGATTATGATGAGGGTAGGATAATGAATGTAATATGATTATGATGAGGGTAGGATGAGGTTAGTGGAATATATGTAGGATAAATGTAATGTGATGTGGGATATAGGTAGGATAAATGTATGTGTAGGATGATAAATGTAATAGGATGATTATCCAAGTTAAATTAGTTTTAACAATTCTAGAAAAAAAATTCAAAATAAAAGGTTCTAAGAACATTTTTTTACACTTAGAGTACTTCTCCTTTCGCTTAATAGTTCAATGTCAATGCTCGTTGATAATGACCTTTGCTATTTCGTCCATACTTGACTCTTTTTAATGATGATAGTTCTTCAAAGATGAATTCTGATGGAATGTAGACGCTTGTATCTGCTTATTTGAACTTCTTGATGTAGATTATGTTATTTCATGTTATTTTTTCATCTGATATTGATTCAGGTCCCTTTTAATGAATATTGTTGTTGTTCAGGTCCCTTCTGCAATGATATTGAATTATGTTTCAAGTCCCTTCTGCAATGATATTTGAATGATGTTTCAGGTCCCTTCTGCAATACAGTTGCTTAAACTATTTGCATATTTTTATTATGAATCTTCCCCCTTTCTTTGTTGGCAATATGATGCATGTGTTGTCCTTGATGGCAACCTACTTGATGAAATAAGATTGTTGGCAATATGATGCAATGTGTTGTCTTTGATGGCAACCTACTAGATGAAGCTGTCCTTGATGGAAACTGACTTGATGAGTTGTCTTTGGATGGAAACCTACTTGAAGAAGTTGTTCTTAATCGAAACATGCTTGATGAGTTGCCTATGATAAGCAACCTATGTGTTAAATATATAAGGATGATGTATCTTGTGTTAAATAAGGAAGGATGATGTATCTACAGATCAGCTCAGAAGTAACAGAAGAAAGGAATTCCAGTAAGTGCCAAAGAAATGATAAATATGAAATGTCACAAAGCATACGCGGGTTTGTCAAGGAAAAGTAGCGTATGTACGTGGAAAAGTTCGTGCCAAGTAGCGTATGCTTATTTGCGCTCTAAATTTACAAAACCAGGGGACATTACCATGGTATTGGCCCAATGTATTGAGTGCTGGATTATCTATTTGATCCCGTCCAGGAATACCATTAGTAGTTGAGTGGTTTTGACTCATGGTATTGACAAAGGCTAAATCTATATAAGGAGAAGAAGATCATAGTGCAAGGTGTGCATGAGTCTGGGTTTTCAATGAATACTTCACTCTGAAGTATATCTGCATGGAATGGGTAACATTTTGTTGATTGATCTGAATTAATAATGCACCTATGAAGAAAATGATGAAGAGGGATCTCTAGATCTGAAATGACTATGTATTTTCTAGATTTGTTTATGGAATGTTTAGATCTGAGATGAGGCGAATATTTCCTGAAGTAAAGGGTAAGATCTGAGCTATTTATCTATTCTGAAGAGTTGCGCAGCCCTACAAAGTTTGAAGATCTATACGCAGGTTCATGGAAGAGAAAGCGCGTATATACGCGGGTTGGCTTAAGTAAAAGCGCGTATGGAATGTGAGATCAGTTTTGAAATATGTGCAGATGTATACGCAGGTTTGTTTCTGTTAAAGCGCGTGCATACGCAGGTTCAATGAAGTAAAAGCGCGTATGGAACTAGGGTTTTGCTGAAGTATGTGGAATGAAATGTCTGATCTGTTTTATTGTTTTACTACTATCTGTCAATGATGTATTCATACAGATCTGGGTTGTTTGAATGTTGATTATGTTGCTGATTATGTTGATTAAAGATCAAGTTGTTAATTGATGGGTTGATGATTCAATGAATGAATTTATGGGGTTATAAGTTTCAGTTTGATGGTTGATTGAGTTTAAATGTGTGGAGTGGGTCCAGTCTGAAAATCTGATGAAAAGTGGCCTACAAGATATGTTGTGTGGAATCTGTTGGATCCAGTATGAAAATTGATAAAACGTGGTCCGCAATGGTGCTGAGGGTCGAAGCCTTAAGTGAGGGGGTTGTAGCTCCCTTCCAGTGGTAGCTGGTAAATGAGCCAGGTGGCCGCTCCCTTCGGGGAGAGAGGCCCGGTAAGCGAGCCAGGGTAGTAGCTCCCTTCCAGGAGAGAAATTTGGTAAGCGAGCGGGGGTTGTAGCTCCCTTCCAGGAGAATTTGGTAAGCGAGAGAAGGTTGTAGCCTTACTGCTGGGTGGTACCCTAAATGTTTGGTATGATGCGTACCCGATTACATGGTTGTAAGAAGTTTTCTTTATAATAAATATTGAAGACAGATACGATGACAGCGGTGGTTTTCTCCTGAATTGGGTTTCCACCTTAAATCCCGGTGTTCATGTGTGTTGCTTATGTGTGATGATTTATTATGTTCTTACTGCACCTTTTTACTGCTTAATAAATATCTGATGAATGAATGATGCAATGATCTAAGTAAATAATTATCTGCATAATGAGATCTCTGGTAATACACAAGTTTCATTAAGGATATCCACATGTATATGTGACTTGGATTCATTAAAGTAGCGTATGGAATTTAGAGAAAGAAAAAGTAAAAAGTTTTCAGTCTGCACTAAGTATTGATTCACCCCCCCCTCTCAGTATTTTTCCCAACATTCTTATGTTAAGACTTGTCCTCAAGTCTTGGAATTATGGAGGATTATTGTTGCAAAATCAAATTGAAGAAAAAGTAAAACAAAATAGAGAATTCATATTGGAAAAAAAAGTTCGTTTTCCGATATGAATTCGAGTTTATATTGTGTCAGTTTCCTATATTTTCACAACCAAACTCATTTTTTTATTTTTTATTTTTTATTTTTTATTATGGAAGTAAGGAAGGCATATCACTATGTTGTTCCATTATTTCCATATTATTTTATGTTGAGACTCTTTTCAGAAAGTCCTCTTTATTGATAGATTTATTATAGACCTTAAGCCTATGTCCATTGACTAAAAATGAAATTGTTGCTTCTTCAATTGTTTTTATTTTTAACTGCTTCATTGTCAAAAATTTCTTCTATCTCATATGGCCCAAGCCAATGAGTTGTAAACTTTGCTTTGAAATATTTGAACTTGGAGTCAAAAAGTAATACCTAGTCTCGTTGATGAAAAAAAATATTATTAATGAATCTGTCATGCTATTTGATTCTCTGTTGTTGCACTAGTGATGTATGCTCCACTGCTTGTTGTCTGGTTTCATTTAGTTCATTTAATTGCATGACTCTATGTTGTTGTGATTCTGACAGTTCTAATCCCAACTCTGCTGCAAGTTTGTATGTATGAATTTTAAATTCAATGGGTAATAGAACTTCCTTACCATATACCAACTGATATGGATAAAATCCTATTGTATTCTTCCAGGTAATTATGTATGCCCATAGTGCATCTCTTAAATTTTCTAACCAGTCCTTTCTGTACATTTGCACTTTTTTTGTCATGATATTTTCCACGACTTTATTAGTGGACTCTACTTGTCCATTTACTTGAGGATGGTACAGAGTATATTTTCTTTGTTTGATTTTATATTTTTCTGTCATATCCCAGACAAGTTTGGAGGTGAACTGTGCTCCCTAGTCTATAACAATTTGTCTCAGAACTCCAAATCTAACAAATATTTCCTCAAAGAGGAATGAAACCAATGTTTCTTCTATTTCTCTTGCCATTGCCTTTGCTTCTACCCACTTTGTAATATAATATGTGCACACTAGAATGTACTTATTTCTGTTTGAAGGTGGGTTAATTGGTCCCACAAAGTCCAGAGCCCATTGTTTAAATGGCTCTATGAGTACTTGCGGTTTTAATGGCATTTCATCTTATATTATAGGTATTCCAGTTCTTTGGTAGTTTTCACATCTTTTAACATAGGATTTTGAGTCCTTGAAGATTGTTGGCCAATAGTAGCCAAGTTTTAGCACCTTTTATGATGTTCGCTTGTCTGCAAAATGGAAACCACATGACTCGTCATGACATGCTTTCAAAATATCTAGAATTTCATCTTCTCTAACACATTTTCTTATTAATAGATCAGAACTAGTATAAAAGAGTGTTGAAGTCCAACAAGAAATTGCAGCACCTACACTAATGTGGCACCAATATGTCCTAGCAGCACCTACACTAGTGCGGGACCAACAGGTCTTCGCAACACCTACACTAGTGTGGGCTAAATTTGGTGCAGTGTCTATTTTAATTTTCCCTTAATTAAAATGAACAATAAAATGTAATCTTATCTCATAATCACTTGTAACAGTTAACTGAGTGTGATAAAGTCAGTTAGCTCATGAATTTAAAGTTGAGGGTAGTTGGTGAGGCATGCAAATTCATTCTAGTTGTAACAGAGTTCGAAGTGCAGTTGGTGCATTAGTTAATGCATGAGAAATCAATTAACTCAATCTAAATGAGTTAAAATCAGTTGAGCTAGTTGTAACTGTTTTTTGCGTCAGTGAGAGATAAATTGAATTAAATATTATTTAATTCACAATTAGTGAACTAACATGCAACTGATGATTTATTATTATTAGCTGCATGCATGTCAGTTCCAATGGAGACTCAGTTGAGACAAATGTGAAAGGGACGTTAACTATCAGTTGTAGGATTATTGGTTTGCACCCATGCAACCAAACACACATTGGATTGCCCATGATCCTTGCGCAGTTTAGGAAGGCCAAAATTCCTAAAGAATAGGGATTTCATTCATCATCAATTGCGCAAGCAAGGCATGTTGTTTAGAGGTTGAGAATTGGTTAAGTGTTGGTCATTTTTGTCCAAGACAGTGTGAGACAATTAGCTGAGTGTTGGAGACTCTTATGAGAAGAGTGTATTGTAATTGTTTCATGTTGCCATGTTGAATATACAATAGAAGATAGTGGGGTTTTGGGAAGCAATATTTCCTTGGGAAATTATTTGTGTTGTGGTTTGATTTGATTCTTTCTTTGCTTTATGTGATTGGTGAATGTGTTTAATTTCCGCAATTGATTTTTAGAAGCGATTCAGTATCTAGGTTTAGTACATTATTAGATTGGATTGAATCCATGATATACATATTGTTTGTGTTGGGACTCAAAAGTCTTTTCCATATTCATACATATTTCCATTATGTCATAACCATTCAGCTCTTATTTCATAACCATCTAACCTAAAACCCTACATCAAGTAACCATTTTCATAAATATATGGGTTAAGATCCTTGTTTTCCAAAGTTATTTATTTTATGTATTTAAAGTGAATTTATGATTAGAAACTATAAAATTAACATAGTTTCATATATCTATATATGTGTTATGAGTTTTGTGACATGTGTAGGTCAAAAGGAAGCTTCTAAAAGACCTTTATGTGGCCTCCCAAAACCAAATTCGAATTTGAGTGGAGAAGATCATGGGATCATGAGGACATGTGTCTCACTTCCTTGTTGTATTGAAACTCTAAGAGGATATGTGTCTCATTTCTTATTTGTGTTGAAACTCTAGAAAGACATGTGTCTTATCATTTCCTATTTTGATTGTAACTCTAGAGATGGAGGGAGAGATTCATGGACTCCCATTAATGAGATAACTTTTCATATTTTGTATAAATAGGAAAAGCTTTCTCCTATCATGGGTAGTGAAAAATAGGAGAAAAAGAGAAAGGAATAGAGAGTGTTTTGTAACAAAGCTTAAGATGGAATGGGATGTAGATTTGTGAGTTTTTCAATAAAGAAGTTCTTTGATGCTGTTTTGATTACAACTTTAAGGAACTGAAGAATTTCACCAAATTGATAGCAGAGGGCCCCTGCTATTCGAGGTTTTACATGTTTTCTAGATAAATCATTTTCAATTCTGTTTTGTCATATTTCCTTACTTAGATTGCTTTTTGAAATCATAGCTTTTAGCATTATATTTCATGTCATTTGCTTAGATAAAGGATCCTCATGATATTGCAATTAGCCTCTTTCTCAAGCTCTTCCAATACATCTCTATTAAATGAATGGGATTCAATTGTGATATTTTGAGTTATTATCATTTCATTTTCTGTTATTTAGTTAAAAATAAGATCCTCACTATACTGCAGTTAAGTCTCTTTCAAAAGCTTTTCCAATAAATCTCCAATTCACGATGAGACTAAGTTGTAATATTGTGAGTTATTGATTGTTTTGCTTCATAGAAGATCCTTATCACATTATGATTAATCTCTTTCAAAAAGATCTTCCAATAAACCTCTAACTCATGAATGAGATTTATTTGTAATGTTATAAGTTGTTTCAGCATTTCTTTTATGTTTTAAGAGATCCTCATTGCATTAGAATTAATCTTTTTCACAAGCTCTTCCAACAAATCTCTAACTAAATGAATCAGATTAAGTTGTAGTATTTTGAGTTACTTTTTATTTCATGAATGTTCATTTAGAAGCTGTAATATCCATGGATTAGAACTTTTTTGTTTTCATCATTTTCTAGTTAGGAACAGAACTTGCAAATAAACTCTATTTTAATTCATTTATTAACATTTCATTTCCTCCCTTTTGACATAAATCTAACTTCATCTTTTTAGCATAGAGTAGCATACTAAGATTCAAACATAAAAACCCCAAAACATCAATAAAACACTAAAAACAACGAAGTAGGAAAAATGGATACTTAGGCACATATAGTGCATCACACTTCATCAGTTTACTAGCCCTGGTTGATAATTTATGTTAGAAATTTAGGACACTAAATTGTCTAAACATTTTGGCGCCGTTGCCGGGGAAGTGTAACTAGGTAGCCTTATTTCTTACATCTAAAAATAAAAATTAAAAAAAATTAAAAATTAATAAAAAAATTAATAATTTCTTGAGTATGCTCTCCTCCTACACTTTGTGTTATCTACGGGATCAGAAAAAGAATTTTTATGTTAAAAATTATAATAAATTATGTTTTCATCATTTCATTTCATTTTACAATAAACTTTAAAAATGATGAAAAATTTTAATTTTAATAATTGTTTTGTTTAATGAAATATATATGTATATTTTTGAATTTTTGAAAATATAATATATAATTTTATTAACAAATCAATTATAAAAAAAATTAATTAAAAAAAAAAAAAAAAAAACCACATCATGGAAATAAGACCCACGCATACGCATGAGGCCAGCCTTTGACTTGGCTTTACGCATATATGCAGTCCTTCAATCCACACAAAGACCCATGCACTACAATTTAAAAAAAAAAAAGAGAAACCTTCTCTTTTCCATATTCGTTTTTCCTCAAACAACAGTTATTAGAAATCATTTTTAAAAATTTGCACACAATAAAGGTATATCACATGAAGAAATTGTTGATGAAGAGAAGATTACAAATTGTTGATGAGGAGAAGATTACAAATTGCTGATGAAGAGAAGATTACAAATTCAATTGCAGGGACAGACAATGGAAGTGTATCATATGAAGAAATTGTTGATGAAGAGAAGATTTCAGATTGTTGATGAAGAGAAGATTGCAGATTCCATTGCAAGTAATTGGAATGAAAGAGATCGATCTGAAATTATCTGTGAGATACAAGCCATTATACTTCAAAACCTGCAAATAAAAACAAATCAAACCACAAGTAATTGCCAGAAAACGAAATGCGTAATTGTCAAAAACACCTGATTTTAAAACGAATTTTCTGAGCAAACCGAGACGAATTAGAAAAACTAAAACATGGGTTTTTTTTAGAACGGGGTGAATTAGGTAATACTATAAAAACGTTCTGAAATTCACAGCCGTTTGAGAGAAATTAAGGGTTCTTCGAAGCACTAATTTGCAGTGTGCGTGAGAGAAAAATGTTTTTTTTAACGAAAACAGTCACGGTTTTATAAAATTCAATTTTGAGAAATAATCAAGGATCTAATTTCCTTATTTGAAGGAAAATGTGGCAGAATTCATGTGTGGTGGCACATGATGAGTGACAAATGGATTATTTGAGGCAAACACATTATCACATGTGCATCAAATGCAAGTTGTATAAATTGAGAAGGACTTTGTCTTCATTTCCTTCATAGTTAGGGATTTGACTTTAGAAATTTCAAGCTTTTTATTTTTATCTTGCATGAAAGAGGCATTGGCATGACTTTGTTTCAAAAATATTCATAAGGACAATTATTTCATCCATGCTTTATTTCATTAAAAAATAAAAAAATAAAAATAAAAAACCTTCTTAATAATGGTTTGCAGGACAATTGGAAGATTATTTAGATGATTTCTAAACATTTGGCATTAATATTGTTGATGTGTATTTTTCTATAAAGTTTTAACTTGCAGAACACAGCAAATCTTTGTGATGTCAATTGTTTTACTAAGCACAGTGCATGAAGTCATCCGACAATAGGGAGTTGATTATTTTTCATGGTTATTCTTTAAAAATGGATTGTTATCGATATCATGAATTGGACCGAATATAGAACTTTTTGATTTACCTTAATCTGTTTCATTTGACATTTAATTTTTGCGTAAGAATCAGAAAGAAATTAGCTACTTCTTTTTTAACACACTTATGTTCTTTATGTCAAGTTTTTTTGCAAATTTGGGATGATCGAATGATCATTGAAGGAAACTAATTGTGCGCACGATTGGTTTTCAAATGACCGATTTCATGAGAAACATAAGAACAAGTCCATGTTCATATCCATCAAGACCATTATTTTTCCTCCCTTTTTGAATTGTAAATCCAACCAAGAAATTCAAAGCAAACCACCATTATTTTCCCAGCAAGAGTTAGTTGTTCATTTTCATTCATTCACATACACTTTCCATTACTTTTTGTTTACTCCACAAATAAAAGCAAGAAGCTTACCTACATGCTTATTTCCCATTGTCATTTTCCATTTTTTATTGTCCATTTCCATTTTCCTTTTCTTATCCTTTTCATTTTGCAAATAAACCTTGCTTCAATGCAAATTATTGAATCCATAGTCTTTCAAAAATTATTCTTTCATGCTCGCGTTAGATGATGGAGAATTCCTTAAGGTCTTCCTTCTAACAAGTCTTGGTCTATCGACATCAGCACATTATCTAGGTCCAAGACTAGAGTCTTTAATAGTACCTTGAGGCTTGTATGCATTAATGACAAGTTCTCTCGCTGACAATCATAGGAATACATCAATCTCCCTTGATCGTCAGATCTTGCAAGTGGCTCGACATCAGCCCATTTATTCGCACTTTGCAAGATGTACTTAGGTACCTTGGCACTCATTGACATTAATGGTGAGTTTGCCTTGCATTGGTTAATGACATTCATCAATGGTCGGTAATCCAATGACTTTTCTTCATGCTCGACATCAACACATTTATTCGCATGACTAGAATTGTACCATCGGATTTTGTAACAATTGAAAACTACATCATTTCAGCAGTTTGCAGCAGGAATCAATTTGTATCAGCAGCAATAAAGATCCCAATCTTTCCATCAGCACAAAGAGAACAAAGAGAACAGAGAAGCAGATCAAATTCATTTGTTTACATAGTTCCTGATCCAACAACATCAACAGCCACACTCTTCAGTATACACAACTCATCCACATTTAAGGTAAGTGAAGGTATGTGGTTTTCTAATTTTTAGTCATATAATTCATTAGAATGCTAAAATTGTAACTTTGGAAAAATTCCTCACTCCTTTTTTTACATTATCATATCTTTAGTTGGGGGGGAAGGGACATCATTTCATATCCACATGTCATACACTATCACACATTTTCATTTCATTTCCACCCACATATACTTCCCAACCAACTATTGTTGCAACATGATCCAAAAGATTATATGCCTTGCAAATGATCAATTCATTGATGGAGTATTTGATTCTAAATGTTTTCATGAACTTCGATGCAACAAATAAAATAAAGCATTGTTACACAAGAACCATTGCTCAAAAAAAAAAAAAATCGGTTGTCACACAAGAACCAACCATATAAAAAAAAATGTTGCAATCAAATGTATTATACTTTGCCAAAAGAAAATATTATAAAGCAAAGTTTGGAACGAATCTATATGAGTCAAAACTCATAAAAGATCAACTCATGGACAAATGAATCATTGCAATAGTTGCATGAGGACATGCAACAACTTCAGTTGGGGGTATGTTGAGTCTCAAAAGTGTTTTCCATATTCATACATATTTCCATTATGTCATAACCATTTAGCTCTTATTTCATAGCCATCTGACCTAAAACCCTACATCAAGTAACCATTTTCATAAATATATGGGTTAAGATCCTTGTTTTCCAAAGTTATTTATTTTATGTATTTAAAGTGAATTTATGATTAGAAACTAGAAAATTAACATAGTTTCATATATCTATATATGTGTTATGTGTTTTGTGACATGTGTAGGTAAAAAGGAAGCTTCTAAAAGACCTTTATGTGGCCTCCCAAAACCAAATTCGAATTTGAGTGGAGAAGATCATGGGATCATGAGGACATGTGTCTCATTTCCTTGTTGTATTGAAACTCTAAGAGGATATGTGTCTCATTTATTAGTTGTGTTAAAACTCTAGAAAGACATGTGTCTTATCATTTCCTATTTTGATTGTAACTCTAGAGATGGAGGGAGAGATTTATGGACTCCCATTAATGAGATAACTTCTCATATTTTGTATAAATAGGAGAAGCTTTCTCCTATCATGGGTAGTGAAAAAATAGGAGAAGAAGAGAAAGGAATAGAGAGTGTTTTGTAACAAAGCTTAAGATGGAATGGGATGTAGATTTGTGAGTTTTTTAATAAAGAAGTTCTTTGATGCTGTTTTGATTACAACTTTAAGGAGCTAAATAATTTCACCAAATTGATAGCAGAGGGCCCCTGCTATTCAAGGAGGTTTTACATGTTTTTTAGATAAGTCATTTTCAATTCTGTTTTGTCATATTTCTTTACTTAGATTGCTTTCTGAAATCATAGCTTTTAGCATTATGTTTCATGTCATTTGCTTAGATAAAGGATCCTCATGATATTGCAGTTAGTCTCTTTCTCAAGCTCTTCTAATACATCTCTATTAAATGAATGGGATTCAATTGTGATATTTTGAGTTATTAGCATTTCATTTTCTGTTATTTAGTTAAAAAGAAAATCCTCATTATACTGGAGTTAAGTCTCTTTCAAACGCTTTTCCAATAAATCTCTAATTCATGAATGAGACTAAGTTGTAATATTGTGAGTTATTGATTGTTTTACTTCATAGAAAATCCTTATCACATTATGATTAATCTCTTTCAAAAAGCTCTTCCAATAAACCTATAACTCATGAATGAGATTTATTTGTAATGTTATAAGTTGTTTCAGCATTTCTTTTATGTTTTAAGAGATCCTCATTACATTAGAATTAATCTTTTTCACAAGCTCTTCCAACAAATCTCTAACTAAATGAATCAGATTAAGTTGTAGTGTTTTGAGTTACTTTTCATTTCATGAATGTTCATTTAGAAGCTGTAATATCCATGGATTGGAACTTTTTTGTTTTCATCATTTTCTAGTTAGGAACAGAACTTGCAAATAAACTCTGTTTTAATTCATTTATTAACATTTCATTTTCTCCCTTTTGACATAAATCTAACTTCATCTTTTTAACATAGAGTAGAATACTAAGATTCAAACATAAAAACCCCAAAACATCAATAAAACAATAAAAACAACGAAGTAAGAAAAAGGGATACTTAGGCACATATAGTGCATCACACTTCATCAGTTTACTAGCCCTGGTTGATAATTTATGTTAGCAATTTAGGACACTAAATTGACTAAACAGTTTGTATAATTTCTAAATGGTATCAGAGCACAAGAAATCAATATAGTGGAAGAGAAGCTGAGTTTGTGACTGAATAGAATTTTAATTTGTAGAATACTTTCTTGGTACTACAGGTGATTCAGGATCGAAATGGCTTTCAATGGAACTCGAGGGAAGCTCTAACTATAATGCTTGGAAATACAAAATGGAGATAGTATTGGAGGACAATTGGTTGAAATAATTCATTTACAATGATGTTCCCAAACCCGCCATGACAGATGCTACAAATCTTGATGCCTGGAAAAAGAAGGTTTCAAAGGTGAGGAGGATATTACTTGAGGGAGTACGAGACCACGTTATCTAAAGCCTCCATGGAAAAGAAACACCATATGCAATGTGGAAAGATTTTACAAATCTATTTCAGAGCAGCAGTGATCATATAAAATTGACACTGAAGGATAAACTCAGGAAGATCAAAATGGAGAAAGGTGACTCCATGCCAAAATATTTAACAAAGTTTGTCCAATGTCGGGATGAGCTTGGGAGCATTTCCATTAATGTCGTTGATGATGCTTTGGTGAGCCTCGATCTTCTAGGACTTCCCAAGAGTTGGCATATTTATCAGGACTCTGTCAATGGAAGGGAAAAGCTGCCAGATTAGGAACAACTTTGGTTAGATTTGGTGCAGGAAGAATTCAGGCGGAATACCAAAGATGGATCTTCATCTAAGAATGAAGATGAAGAATATTGTGCTTTGGCTGCTAAGGCAAAGAATGGGAAAGGAAATAAATTTCATTCCAAATCTGAGTCCGGTAAAGATGGAAATAAGCGCGACATGTCCAAAGTGAAGTGTTTTCACTGTCACAAGCGTGGACATTATGCCACTAATTGTCCTCAAAAGAAGAAGAACAAGAAGGCTTCAGGATCTGTAACTGGTGAGGCTTTGGCCTTGCAATTTGAGCTTGAATTCTCGCTCATTGCATGCATGGTGTCAAGTGTAATGGGATCGGTGTGGTACTTGGATATTGGTGCTTCCTTTCACATGACAGGAGACAAAGAAATTTTAAATAGCTTGGAGGAGAAGGACCTCCTGATGCATATCAAAATGGGTGATGACGGGCGGTACAGTGAAACCATAATTTGTACCATTACCTTCTAGAGACAGTCAGGTAAACCCTTTCAATTAAAAGACGTAATTCATGTACCAAGCTTGAAGAAAAATTTACTCTTAGTTGCAATGTTGAAGGATAGAGGCTATGATGTTGTTTTCAGTGAAGGAAAAGATTTCCTGCAACACAAAACAACATGACAAGCCAAGAAGATAGGGATTCGAGTTTAGAATCTCTATAAACTTGATGTAGATGGTTTCGCAGCATTGATGGGTAAGGCAGACAAAGTGGTGAGTCGGGATGAGGGTGAGTTATGGCATAGGAGATTGGGAATCTACACCACGGAGCCTTGAAGGTCATGCAACATATTTCTACGGGTCTTCCCAAGGGTACACTTGTGTATTCAAACACATGCAAGGGATGTACTATGGTGAAGTATGAAAAGGCCACTTTTCATGAAAAGGAGAACTGAGCTTCGGAAATTCTTGAGAGAGTTCACTCAGACGTGTGTGGAACATTCTCTACTGCTTCGATAGCAAAGCATAAGTACTATGTGATATTTTTTGATGACTTTTATCGAAAGTGCTGGATCTACTTCATGCAGAAGAAAGATCGAACGTTCTCAAATATTCTTGAGTTCAAAGCACTGGTAGAGAAATACACGGGGAAGCATGTGAAGGCTCTTAGGAGCGAAAATGGTGGTGATTACATCTCAAATAAATTCAAGAACTTCTGCAGCAAAGAAGGAATTCAAAAAGAACTGATTGCACCTCATAACCCACAACAGAATGGGGTCGCAGAAAGAAAGAATAGAACAATTGTGGGTGCAGCACAAACGATGTTGCATGATCAGGGCCTACCATTGCATCTGTGGGCGGAGGCATACAACACAACGGTATTTGTGCAAAACCGTTGTCCTCATAGGATACTTGGCATGAGTACACCAGAAGAGGCTTTTATCGGTAAGAAACATGATGTTTCACATTTTAAGATTTTTGGCTCATCTTTTTATGTGCATATGACCAAAGACACCAAGAATAAGCTGGAATCAATAACTGATATTAGGATATTTTTGGGGTACACTGAAACTCCCCACAACTATCGGGTCTATTTAACAAACAACAGAATGACTGTTGTGCGATGGGATATAAAATTTGATGAGGAGAAAGACATGCAATTTTCCCTTGAGAGGGAGCTGGATTTTCATGCAGAGGAGGAAATTTTGGTTCCAAATAATGAGCCTCAAGATGTGGAGCAGCCACATGCGGAGGATCATGGAGTGGCATAAAACAGTCATGCATATCCATCCACCAGAAATGGTAGAAGGCACACCATGGAAGCTGATAGATTGAGACTTTATGCAATAGAAAATGTAGGAGCCCCTACTTCATTGCGCAGACAGAGACAGTCTCCAGACAGGTTTACTAGATACATGGCTCTTATGAGCAAGTGTGTTGTGACAAAACCATCTTCCTTTCAGGAATCAGTGCAGCAACCAATTTTGGTTGATGCTATGGTAGAGGAGTATGACTCCATCGTCAAGAACAATGCATGGGATATTGTCCCAAGACCGGTCGACAAATCAGTGGTTGGATCTAGATGGATATACAAGGTAAAGCAAGCTGTTGATGGAAGTGTGGAGAAGTACAAGGCCAGATTTGTGGCCTGGGGATTCTCACATATTGAAGGGATCAACTATGATGAGACTTTCGCACCAGTCGTGAGGTACTCTTCCATTAGATCTATCCTTGCACTCTCAGCGCAGATGGGGTGGTGCATTCATCATATGGATGTGAAAACTGTGTTTCTCAATGGAGTTATTGAGGAAGAAGTGTACATAGAGTAGCCAGAAGGTTTAGATATCCTTGACAGTGAGTCGCATGTGTGTCAACTCAAGAGAACATTGTATGGGCTGAAGCAAGCACCTCGTGCTTGGTACACTCAGATTAATAGCTATTTCACTGGGTTGGGCTTCACCAAAAGTGAAGCGGATGCAAACCTGTACCAGATAGTGGTTGAGTAAGCTCTTGATTATCGTACTTTATGTTGATGATATAATTTTCACAGGTGATGAGCAACTGATAAAATCATGCAAGGAGGATCTTGCAAGGGAGTTCGAAATGAAGGACATGGGACTCCTTCATTATTTCCTTGGTTTGTAAATATGGTAGTGGGATGGTGAATTTTTTGTTTCTCAAGGCAAGTATGCCAAAGAGATATTGGGTAAGTTTCACATGGATATTTGTAAACCCATGGACACTCCTCTTCGAGGATACTGGAGGAAAGAGGATGCTACTTCTGGAGAAGTAGTGGATGCTACTATCTACAGGCAGCTAGTAGGTTCACTGATGTACTTAGTGAACACTAGACCAGACATTTTATACGCAATTAACCAGTTGAGTCAAGCTATGGTTAAGCCGACCAAGATATTTTGGAAGGCGGGGAAGCATGTCTTGAGATATCTCTGGGGCACTACAGAGTATGGATTATGGTACAAACGGACAGAGGGAGTGAAGCTTCAAGGCTTCACGGATGTATATTGGGCAGCCATCAGACAGAAAGAGCACATCAGGAGGGATCTTCAGCATAGGATCGACATCAGTTTCTTGGTACAACAGGAAGCAGCGATCTTTGGCACTCAGTTAAGCGAAGGCAGAGTACATGGCATCAATTCAAGCTATATGGAGGCCATCTAGATGAGAAAGATCCTGGTTGGTTTGTTTGGTTCTCAAATGGATCCAAGAGTGATACAATGTGATAACCAGAGTTGCATTAAACTCTTGGTTAATCATGTGTTTCATGATAGTTCCAAGAACATAGACATCTGGTAACACCATCTCAGAGATTTTGTTCATAGGCGCATAATTTTTCTTAAGTACATTTCCACGAAAGATCAGGATGTAGATATTCTGACGAAGGTACTCACCAGGATCAAATTCGAATACCATAGAGGCAGGATCGGGGTGGCAGATAATCCCTTTCTTGTTGAGAGGGAATGTTGAAGTCCAACAAGAAATTTCAGCGCCTACAACATTGTGGGACCAATAGGTCCTAGTAGCACCTACACTAGTGTGGTACCAACAGCTCTTAGCAGCACCTACACTAGTGTGGGCTAAATTTGGTGCAGTGTCTATTTTAATTTTCCCTTAATTAAAATGGACAATAAAATGTAATCTTATCTCATAATCACTTGCAATAGTTAACTGAGTGTGATAAATTCAGTTAGCACATGAATTTCCAGTTGAGGGTAGTTGGTGAGGCATGTAGAGTAATTCTAGTTGTAACAGAGTTCGAAGTGCAGTTGGTGCATTAGTTAATGCATGATAAATCAGTTAACTCAATCTAGGTGAGTTAAAGTCAGTTGAGCTAGTTGTAATTTTTTGTTTCACTAGTGAGATATCAAGTGAATTAAATATTATTTAATTCAAAATCAGCGATCTAACATGCAACTGATGATTTACTATTATTATTTGCGTGCATGTTAGTTACAGTGGAGACCCAGTTGAGACAAAGGTGAAAGGGATGTTAACTATCAGTTGTAGGATTATTGGGTTGCACCCATGCAACCAAAAACACATTGGATTTCCCATGATCCTTGCGCAGTTTAGGAAGGCCAAAATTCCTAAAGAATAGGGATTGCATTCATCAGGAATTGCGCAAGCAAGGCAAGTTGTTTAGAGGCTGAGAATTGGCTAAGTGTTAGTAAGTTTTGTCCAGGATAGTGCGAGACAATTAGCTGAGTATTGGAGACCCTTGTGAGAAGAGTGTATTGTAATCATGTTTCCATGTTGAATATACAATAGAAGATAGTGGGGTTTTGAGTAGCAAGCTTTCCCTAGGAAATTATATGTGTTGTGGTTTTATTTGATTCTTTCATTGCTTCATGTGATTGGCGATTGTGTTTAATTTCCGCAATTGATTTGTAGAAGTGATTCAATATCTAGCTTTAGTACACTGTTAGATCGAATTGAATACATGATATACATATTGTTTGTATAATTTCTACAAAGAGGTCACCATTGACCCAGCGATATCTAGCACTTTCTCTGATTATTTTTCTTTTCTGTTTATTGGTGAAATTGGATGGTAATATTCCAGATGATAAATATTTGGCTACATCTGCAAACCATGGGGTTTTAGCTGTTATAGAAAATAAATGTCCATCTGGAAAATTATCTGAAATGGGATTTGGATCACTAGGTGAATGAAGCCTTGACAGAAAATCTGCTACTCGATTATCTTTAATTGATCAATCTAGAACAGTGATATTAAATTCTTGCATTAATAACAGCCAACTAGTAATTCATGCATTTGTAATTTCTTTGTTCATTAAGTATTTAATGGATGAATGATTTGTATGAATGAACACTTGATAGCCTGTTATATAATTCCTAAACTTATTAACTGCATGCACAACAACTAACATTTTTTTTATTTTCTGTGACTATATAGTTCAATTCTTCCAGAGTTAAATTTTTTCTTATGAAGTATATGGCATAATTAAGCTGATTTTATTTTTGTCCAAGTGATGCTCCTATAGCTGTATCAGATGCATCAATAGATATATGAAATGGAAATGACTAGTTTGGTCCTCGAAGAATGGGTGCTACTGACAATTTTTCTTTCAATATTTCAAATGCATTTTGACAATTTGTTGTCCATTGGAACTCAACTTCTTTTGCTAGTAACTTGAATAAGAGGTAGAGCTCTTTTACTAAAATTTTCAATGAATATTCTGTAATAGCCTACATATCCCAGGAAACTTCTTACTTCTTTCTGTGTTGTTGGTGGCTTTAAGTTCACAATGAATTGCATTTTTATTGGGTCCACCTTGATTCCTGAAGACGAAATGTGGTGTCCCAACATTATCCCTTCAGTTAACATCATAAATCAGTTTTCATTTCTAAGGGATAGGTTTGTCTCTATGCATATTTTTAAAACTTTTAAAGATTATTCAAACAGTCATCAAATGTACCTCCATATACAGTGAAATCATCCATGTAGACCTCTACACATTCATGAATTAGATCAGCAAATATTGCAAGGACTGTTCTTTGAAAAGTAGTAGGTGCATTACATAACCCAAACGGAAAAACATTATATGCATATGTTCCCCATGGACAAGTAAATGTGGTTTTATCCTGGTCCTCTAATGCTATCTTAATCTGATTGTATCCACTAAAATCATCAAGAAAAGAAAATAATTTCTTTCAAGCTAATGAATCTAGTACTTGGTCAATAAATGGTAATGGGAAATGATCTTTCAATGTGGCTTTATTCAGTTCCCTATAGTCTACACATATTGTCCATTTTCCATTTTTGGCACCACAACTAAGGGAGAGACCCATTGACTATCTGAAATAGGATAGATGAATCCTACTTGTAGCAATTTTGCAGTTCCTCTTTCACTATTTCTTTCATCATAGGATTCATTCTTCTTTTTGTTTCTCTCATTGGTTTGATCTGATCATCAGTATAGGTATAGTGAATAAATTTCTTTGGATGAATTCCTTGCATGTTTGTATAATCCCAGGAAAAATATTTCGAATATTCCTGTAATAATGCAATTACCTGTTGTTCTTGTGATGATTGTAAATTATTGCCAATATTTAAACTCTTTCTAGGATTGATTTCAATGATTTTTGTTTGTGAATTGGTAATTGAGTTAACAGGAAAAATACTTTCAAATGAAATTTTCAATGATTGAATAGTACAATTTTCCTGAAAACATTGATTTTAAAGATTATTTACAGCTTCATATTGTGTTATTCTTAGTTTCTCCGAAATATCAAGTTTTGAGATGAAAAGGTCTATTAGATCCTCATTTTCTTCCTCTTCTATAAAATTAAAGACTTCATTAATACTTAGAACAGATTGAGTTTCTTGTTGTTGTTGTTCATCAAGCCATGATAATAAAAAAGGAGATTGTGCTGGAAGATAGAGTGTAACATGTTTCCTTTCATCCCCATGTGCTATGATCATACTTCCTGATCTACATCCAATGAAGGCATCTGTTGTGGCTAACCATGGTCTGCCTAGAATTAAAGGATGGCCTCCTAGATTTTTTTTTGGTTTCAATATTAGAAAGTCTACAGGATATTCCCATGAATCCAAATAAACAATGATGTCTTCTAATATTACCTTTGGTACAACTTTAGATTTATCTGCTAGTTCCAAAATTGTAGTAGTAGGTCGAATATTGGGCAATTTCAAATGTTTCATAGTTTCTGTTATCATGACATTTATAGTTGCTTCCAAACATATTAAAGTAATTGGAACTGAAAAATTATTGATTTAAATGGTAACCATAGGTATCCCAGGATCAACATATTTTTCAATTATTGTTTTTGCAGACATGAGACTAGCTAATTTCCAATGACCTAGATTGTGGGTGGATCTCTTTTCTTTCTACCAATTTTCTTAATACATAATTCCTTTATTGTTTTTGCATAAATTGGAATATTCTTGATAGCTTGCAACAAAGGAATTTTTACATAATAATTCTTTAATTCATCCAAAATTTCAAATTCAAGAAGAGAAATTGGAATTTTCTGCTCTACTAACCTCTCTAGATAATGTGGTGTTTGAGTCATTATAGCTTTTCCTTTTTGAATTTGATTTCCCGGATGAGATTTTTCAGATTGTTCTCCTTGTTCAGTTTCTTCTTCTATGATTGGTGGAGAATATTTGTGTAATACTTTCCCAAAACTTAAGTGGACATCTTGTATAGGAAGAATAGAATATGTAGGAAAATAGGTTGCTTCTTCCACATTATATGCTGGTATCTCCACCTTGTTACTAGGATTTGCTACTGGCTGAGTTGGTAATCGAGTTGGTCTAGGTGGGGTTTGGTTAGAAGGCAGCTGAAGCTGTTGTGGTTGAGTTAGTAAGGGTGCAGGATTTTGTTGTGGAAATGGCATTGGTTGAGGATGTTGCTGGAATTGTTGATATTGAAATGGTTGTTGAGGATATGGTTGTTTGTATGGTTGTTGGTATTGTTGAGGATACCTTTATTAAGGATACATTTGTTTAGGTGGTTGGGTTCCATAACTATATCCTCTCCAACCTTGTGTGGGTTGGTTTTGGTATTGTTGTGGAGGCCAGGCCTTCCATGACATCGGAGTATTCCATGAATTGTGAGGAGGATACTGATAATTTTGGGGGTTTTGTTGAGGGAATTGTTGAGGAATCCTGGGTGCCATATAGTAAAGAGAATATGTCCCTTGTACTTCTTCCATTTGCAATTCTTTAAGCTTGGGATAGTTTTCAGTTGAATGATTTTCTGTACAAAGTCCACACACCTGAATACTATCCAAAGGACATTATCTTAGTGGATGTTTCTTTCTACACTTAGGACAAAAGATCGATAAGATTGATCTTGTTCTTATTTCTCTTTATTTTCTTTCAAAACATAAACTTGTGTTCCTAAAGTGCTCAAAATATGAGTTTTAATTTTTTATAACAAACTTCTTATTTATGCTCTTGTTACTCCTCTTATTGCAGATTTAGAAGCTCTTGATGTAACATCTCTTTTTCCACTTTTTTTCTCTTCCCCGGGAATATTTTTGACATAGTTCAACAATCCCATCAAATGGAAAGTTTGAGATGTCTCCTTTTCCCATCACATTGATAATATTAAGGTATTCATCTCTTATAACTTTAATAAAAATTGTGCGTATGGTATCAGGATTCAGACAGTGTTGTTTGGATTTTTGTAGATTGTAAAGGAATTTTTCCTAGTACTCTTCCAAAATTTCATCTTCTTGTTGTGTCATTCTGAAAATATCTTATTTTGAGTCTCTAGGCTTGCAATAGGCTTGATAATTTTTAAGAGAAATTCTCTTCATGTCATCCCAAGAGACAATGGTGTGTTCTCCTAATCCCATAAACCATTTTAGTGTTACTGCTTTCAAAGTAGCAGGAAAAAGACGATGTTTATGTGTGTCATCTGTGTAGCCATAAGTATGACATAAGATGTCAAACTCAAACATAAATGAATCAGGATCTTCTGTTGAAATTCCATAAAAATTGGGCAAAACAGAAGGTGGAATGTTTTTCATTTTCACTTCTTCTCCTAGGATTTCTCTTGTGTCTAGTATTGGGAAGCCAAAGGTAGCTTCCTAATCATTGTTTGGTTCTATATCATAAAGTATTTTGCTATCATATTCTCTTTTTTCATCTTCTTCTCTCTTTCTCTCTGCTTCTATTCTCCTGTCTTCCTCTCTTTTTCTCTGCCATTCTTTTTGTTGCCTCTCAAACTGAAGTTTTTTTATAGAGTCATAATTGGTATAATAGATCCTTCTCCTTCCTATATCATTTTATCTTTAGTTGTTTGTAATGTTTCAATAAGAGGCTTAATTGGTGCTTCCTCAACTATTTTTATTTGTTCAAGAATTGGTTGCTCTAATTGTTTAACAATTGGTCTCCTTGTCTCCTTTTGTTTTTCTATGAAAGGGGTTTCTTTTTTTGTTTGTTTTCTTTTCACTTAATAGGCTAACAAGGTTTGTATTTCAATAAGAGTCAATATTTGTCCTGATATTTGTTTTTCTTCTAATTCCTCTAGAGTTGGTCTCCCAACAACTGGTGTAATTAGTCCTGATGGTCATGCTCCTATGGGTTGTTGAATTGTTGTGGGGTTTTGTTTAGTAAATCTAGCTTTCTGATCTCTTTCTCAATGCATAAAGAAACATAACTGAAAGAAAAACTAAATTTTGTTGTTTTTGTTATTTTATTTTTTTTATCCTCCTAATTTACTATATTGATGTATGCTTCCCCGGCAACGGCGCCAAAAATGTTGGGTCAATTTACTGGGTAAACTAACACAAGTACTTAATTATCAATCTGGGTTTGTAAACTTGGAAGCATGTTCACAGTATATGGATTTCAAATTTAGTCAATTTTAGAAGACAAAATGTAGAAACTGAAAGAAATGCATAATAAAAATATATTTTAGGTTCTAATATTTATGGAAATGCATATTACTAATATAAAATCTAACTAAGTAATTTCGGATTCAATATGTAATAAGTGAGGGAAGATGCTCCTAACTTAGGAGATCCTGATTGTCCTTCCCCACAGTACTATCTTCATGAAGAGAAACCAAATAACTGATTGAAAATAGTTAATGATGTATAAAAAGTAGGAGAAGGGGCTCCTAAATTAGGAGGTCTAGGTTGTCCTTCCTTACAATTCTATTCCATCATTGTTACCATTGCATTTAAAGCTAGAAATTGAGAAAATAACTTAAGCAAAGAAAAGAAGATGAATTTTAGTTGTTGTTCTTGATCAGATAGGAGAATTTAACTTAAACTCTTGTTTTCCCCTTCATATGCAAATTAGAATTAAACCAAGAATCATCAACAAATATAATAAATCTTCACACATCTAAATGACTGAATAAATCTGAAGCAAAACTAATTCATGAAAATTATGCTAAATTAACCAAAAAATGTACTTAGCTTGGTCTGGGGGCCCTCCACCCTTGCCTTGCACACTTGAATAAATTATTAGCTAGAAAAAATTCAATCAATCGTCCACAACATGAACAAAAAATAGAAGGTGGAACCAGTTCCTCAAGTTATCTCAAAATATTCAGAAGTCTCAATATAAAATTATACAAATTCTCCATGCTTTAATGGTTCATAAGTTTGGTTTAAATAGAAAATTGATATAAAAAAATAAGCTATAATGTCTCTAATAGCCTTATCCATACTAATCCCATCCATCTAGGTCGAAATCATCCATTCAGTTACACAAAATCTGGAAAATCCCAAAAAATACTAATTCTGCCTTTTTTCCTAGGGATTTCTGAAAAATAGGTCATGTTTGACCAGCGTTGATCAGGCCTACTTTAGCTTAGTTTGACAGAACCAATAGATGATTTTACATCCGTGGTTCCCAAGCTTTCCAAATCTATGCTCAGCTCATGCCCAGGTGTCCTACACATATGACTTCCATGAAGCTATTATGGGAATTTTTAGTTTTGTCCAAAAATACTCTTAAAGCTCAATTTTTACAAAATATCTAAGAAAAACATAATTTATTTACATGAATATGCATAATAAGGTCAAAATAATTCATATGTGGATGATATAAGGTGGTAAATGATGGAAATTAGGTGGTTTTTTAATAAGAAAAATTGACCAAAATTGAGGGCCAACACTAGGATTGACGGATCGACTCCCTTTATTTCAACATTCTCTTCAGGTGTCTTTTCTACCGGGAAAAATTGTCTTTACGCAGTCGATGTCACAACCTTGGGATTCATATATTATTTCTTTTTTGCCATGAATTTATCTTTCCCACGTTGTACATCAAACCCAACAATATTATCTTTAGCCTTCCTTACCCATGTCTCCGGTACAGACCTCTATTTTTCTGTGTGGTTTCCTCCAGTATTCATATGACTATGCATGCCTATGTTAACACTTGGATCTCCTTGGCACAGTTTAACCCTCATCATCTGTATGTTCTGCACTAGCTGTTGGTTTCGCTTCTCTTGCATTTTAGCTAACAAAATGGGACAATCTCCTATTTCATGACCAAATTCCTGATAATACTTATAGGACATAGTAGTAGTATTCTGAAGATCTCAAGCAAAGTGTCCAGGTTGTCCACAGTTGTAACAAATGATCTTTACTCGCCCTTGACCGGCGCTTCCTCCTCAGTCGCGCCCTTGGCCTTGCAAACCTCCTCGCGTAGTTGGTGAACCCATAGCTTCGCACCTTCTACTTGCATTCGATATGCACCCGGAATGTTCTGCAACATTAGATCGTAGCTCTTACAATGTCGTTCATTGTGCCCAACCAAAATATAGAAGTTTCAGAACAGTTGCTTCAACGATCTGACCAACTTTTGTAATAAGTGGCAAAAATAGGTGGAATGTTGGCCTGTAACTTTGCATATACTACACCATACATTAGGCCCTGCAATTGGCCCTCCGCTCGATCAGGGTTTTAACGAATTTGGCATCCCAGTGCCCACATAGTCGCTAAAAATAGGACAGTGGTCCTTGTAGTGACCCTTAGCCTTGCACTTGATACACCATATTTATGGGTGAACCTCATTTCCCTTCTTTAGATCTTGGAGCTCCGTGTGCACTCTTTCCAATTGAGTCTGAATTTTTTGCACACCTATGCATGCATGAGCTACTCTCGAATCCTCCAGCTTCATCGTGATCTCTAGTGCCTCAGCCTGAGTTGCGATCTTCTGTTATGACAATGGCAACCTAAGATGTGCCAACAATGCAAAAATAAACCACTCTTTATGTTATTCCTCCAGGATCTTAAAGTTAATCTGACTCAACAATGTCTTAAATATCTTATTTACCTTCCACACAGTCTCAGTAGTCAGCTGCTTAATCTCTTTGATATCAGTGATACACCGGGATTACGACTTCGGTTTCTTGAATTCAGCGTTCAACACAGTCTTTGTTTCAGCCAATGAAGCATTTGCACTCATTGTAACAAACTTCTTGTACCAAGACAATGCTCGATCTTGCAGTGCAGTAACCAACTGCGCTTTCTTCATATCTTCATTTGTAACATTCTGTGAACTCCATATCGCTTCTACTACAAAGCAGAACTATTCAGGGTCATCTATTCCCTTGAACACGGGCATCTTTGGGGGTTGGGCCATGGTGAATGGGGGAGGTGGAGGTGGAGATGGATGGATAGAATGAAATAGAGTAATGATGGGGGTGGAAGGTTGGTGAATTTCCTTAGCACTTTGCTGACTTTTATATCTCAACGACAGACTTTGAGGAGTAGCGGGGTTGCTTTCTCCTTTCTCAGATTCAAACATTGGTCTATATTCAGTTTCAATGTATGTTCCGCAACATGTTATGAATCACTTACCGCTTCACGCAACACCAGGTTCTATTTCTTCAACAATCAATGTCAGTGAAATCGCAATATACCCTTTTCACACAATAGAATTTTAATCTAGAACTTCAGTGAATTCAGGTATTACCTTGCAGGCCTTAGAAAAGTTGTGCTCTGCTTCACTATAGGACACAACAGTCTTGATCACGAACTCAGTAATAAATCCCCCAAGGATGTTATCAATCCAGTAATCAAAAGCTTTCACGATTTCGTTATCAGTCCTTTTCAGTTTCTCAATCAAATCTCGAGTCCACCCAGTAGGTCTATTATTAAAATACCCCATTTGTGTAGCTAACCTTGAGATCCACTCGTGCATCTTGCTGGAAAACGATGCAAAGAAGAGCTTGTACGGATCTGTATAGATATACTTTTGTAACCAGTGTTCAGTAGAGATACACAAACTTCTGCTTTCTTGCGCAGAAAACTCACATTCTTTTCTATCAACCAAATTTTCTATCTCTTCCTTAGACGAATTCCACATCCAGCTATCCCTTAGTCATATCTCGGTCCCAACAACAAAACCATTTGTTGAATTTACGGGGCCCTGACCCATGTTCAGATAGTCTGCGTAGTACAACAAAACCCACTATTATCGAAACTTTAGGCAACGATCTTCTTGCGCAGACTAAAGTCTCACCCAAAGAAATATAAGGGGATGCGAGAACCAAGTTTCTGCATCCAGAGGGATAGCGGACAATGGATTTATGGATTTTCCTTCTTATAAGCACTCCGCAGGTCAAATCTATCAATATTACTAGCATTGTTCAACACAATTGTTGAACTTGCTCGCAGACTGTGCGATATTACTTATTCATGTATTAAACACAATAAATAAACATAAAAAAAAAACTGTCATTCAGTTACAGAACAAAACCTTTATTCAGCATGGACATTCATAACAAAAAAACAAATAATAAAACATCATTATAACTCATATTTCCTCAATAGTTCATTCATTAACATCAAGTTCTATCTCATACATCCACTTTCCACCATGCGCACACAATCAGCTCTTCCTAAGGTCTCCATGCACTTAGTTGTAGAAGCCTTTCCTCTATCCCAAAACATAGAATATGACTCAAAATAATCTTACATCCAAATGCATTTTATCAACTTCTACTTCTTCCCTTCCTATGACTTATATCTAGACTCCTTATACAGATTTTTCATTTACAATATCATAGTCCAAAACCATGGGCACAGTTAAACGTTAAAAAATTATTTCAATTACATTACATAATAAGTGGCTTTGACCCACCCCAAAGCCCCTAAGACCAAAATATAATTCGT